>JAYXIM010002638.1:0-220593 GCA_037575425.1 Anastrepha fraterculus
ATTTACTTATAGGTTTGACATTACGAAGACGCTATACGCTTGAACAATGGGCAGAAAATCGTTTGACCGAAGATGAGCATTTTTACCGAAGAAGCATCTTTTCTGATGAAGCTCATTTTCACATCGGTGGCTACGTCAATAAGCAAAATTGTCGGATTTGGGGCTTAGAAAATCCACAAGTTACTGTAGAGAAGCAAATGCATCCATAAAGAGTCACTGTTTGGTCTGGCGGCATCATTGGGCCATTTTTTTTTTCGAAAATGAGCGAGGAGCCGCGGTTACAGTAAATGGCGAGCGTTACCGTGACATGCCAACGAGTTGTTTCCAAAAATTGAAGAGGATGACTTGGACGACATTTATTTTCAACAGGACGGTGCAACTTGTCACACTGCCAAAGTTACACTCGAACCTTTGGCTACGGTTTTTGAATTCCGATATCAATTGGCCGCCTCGGAGCTGTGATTTAAGCCCGTTGGACTATTTTTTGTGGGGAGCCGTTAAGGACAAATGCTATGCGAACAATGCAGAGACGATTGATGCTTTAAAACACGAAATCGAAATTGCCATTCATGAAATTGGAGCCCAAACAATCGAAAATGTGCTTAAAAATTGGGTTGATCGAATGGCCTACTGTAAAGCCAGTCGTGGCAGTCATTTGAACGATATTATTTTTCATTCATAAATGACAATGTTCAATCTTCAAAATAAAAAAAAAATAAAAAAACATTGATTAGTTTGCTTTTTATAGCCGATTCAAAAAGCAAATTTTACATGGCCCACCCTGTATATTTTCTGCCATATAACAAATGCTCGAGGAGAAAATTCACCACATCGTTAGCAAAACAAAAAATGGCAAAATGGCATCAATGCGATTTTTGAGCAACTTCAAATGTGCTTTGTTCTATGGGCTACAAAACTGCTTACCTAGAATTTTTATAAAAATTCTAACTAAAAGGTTTTAAATTTTTCACAAAATTTCTTTAGTTTTCTAAATTCCGTACCAAATTTTAAGCCTTGAGTTATATAATTTTTATTTTGTTTTTATTATGCTAAAAATTAATATCCGAAAGTTTTTCGAAAAATTTTTGCTAGA
This sequence comes from Anastrepha fraterculus, assembly GCA_037575425.1. NCBI lineage: Eukaryota > Metazoa > Arthropoda > Insecta > Diptera > Tephritidae > Anastrepha > Anastrepha fraterculus. The sequence goes on from JAYXIM010002638.1 coordinate 1,094, forward strand.
AAAAGTTAAAGTTTCATAAAAATTTGTTGAACTTAAAAAAAGGTTATATATTGTTTTTGTTGTAGTATAAACCATACTTTTATAGAAATTTATCGAAAAATTCTGATTAAAAAGTTTGAAAGTTTAATGAAAATTCGTTGAACTTTTAAAATAAATTTACAAAGTGTGAAGCTTGGGCTCATATATTTATGATATATTTTTACGAAAAAAATAAATAAAATTAAAGATCAAAATACTTAAGATAGTAAAAAGAAATAAAAATAGAAAACAAATTTAAAATAAGTAAGAAGTAACAAAAAAAAAACTTCTTAATATACGGCACTGCTATTATTGTGAAAGTGAGTGTACATTTTATTCCAATATATTTTTTTGTAATTTAAAATGATTTTGCTGTGTGCTTTTTTATTCTTTTTTGTGTTTTAATTCTTATTTCTTTTTTTTAATTCTTTGTTATTTTTCCTTCCTGCGGGATCCCATTTTGATGCACACAGCAAATTTCGTACTAATTACACAGTGATGGTCCGTATTTTTGCCTATACTCTGACATGAGGCACGCGCAGCTGATCACAGCAAGCAGCAGGTCACATTTTGATGAAGGAAAAGAGATTTAATTTTTATAACTTTTTTTCTGTATTCTTTTATTCTTTTTTCCTATACATTTTGTTTTATTTCATTTGCTAATAAATATATGGAGAAACCAGAGTAATGTAGATATTTGCTAATGTCGCTCGCTTGGCCAACGGTAGGACACCAGAGGCTTACTTCTAGTTCGCTAACACCGGTGCCAGTCTGAGTATACACCGCCTTGGGGGCAGCAGCGGAAGTTCACCTGACCGCGCGTGCATAAATCATTAAAGCAAACCAAGTTGAGGTACAAAAAAAAACGAAAAATAAAAACTAAAGCAAAACAAAAAGAATTCATAAAGCAGCGCATTTTTAATAAATCGCTGCGAGTAAAAACTCAAGAAAATACGCGGCTATAGCTAACACACGACGCAACAGTTATTACACACCACACACACATATGTGTATATACGTATGTATGTATGCATTTTATTGTTCTATTAAATATTATTTCACGTTTTTTGCAGTAGTTATAATAAAAGAAAACAATAGTGATACTCGTACGCTGTTTGCGGCTGCTGCTTCAAGCAGTCAGTTGACCGAATGCCAACGCGCAAAAGTATGCTTCACTAAGTGCGCGTGCACTTGTGTGAAGTATTATTTATGGTTGCGTGAGCGTGTGTGTGTGTGTGTGTGCGTGCGCCTGAGTGGCTGCGCAAAGATATTGTAAAGCACTTGCTTCCGCTATATACCTGCGTACATACATAAATTATTTCACCCCACCGGCGCGCGTCCAGCCAACGGCTGTCATATCACTCGCTATGCAAACAGTTGTCGATCCACATCCGCTTTTCCAACGACCTGTAAAGGCTTAGACCAAAGCGCCTCAACACATCTTGCGTCGCCCTCGTTGCAACTTATTGTATGATGGTATACTTTTTGTTTCAGTTAGATCGCCTTTCCTGCTAACAGCTACAACAGTTGTGCTTTCATCATCCTTCCTGTTTTCTTTGATTTCCTCTTTTCCGTTTGCTGCTCGCTGTTGGCTTTTGTTATTATTAATAATTTAAGTTATGTTTGCGCGCGTACTTTTATGTAAGAACCAGTCATTCGCGTTTCGTTCACAGCCATCCACTACCCCCACTTTGTACAACGTGGCGGCACATACTCGTACATGCCTAAATATGTATATGCGTGCATAAGTATTTTTATACTCCCCTCAATTGCTGGCGGAATCGGAATTTGTATGGTACCTCCGAGGGGTGTAGATGGAGTTGGTTAGTAGCAGCTTACCTCAAATTGTTTCATATTTATTTTTTTACATTTGCTTCTGTTGCTTGATATTATTATGTTTTTTGTTGCTTTTTCTTACATTTTATTCGCAGTTTATTACAGCGACTCTTCACGACTTTTGTTGCTCCACTTGCTACTTGCCGCTCGTTGCTCTGGTGCTTACCTTTTTATTTCATTTATTTTGCGTTTTTTGTGTGAGTAAAATATTTTTTACCTGCCGTAATTTTCTTAATTTTTTTCTACCGCGCCTTCACTGTCTCAACGCGACTTTTGCAGTGTTCTCATCTCCCTCATATAATATTTGCGTTTGTACAGTCGCTAGCGAAAGTATGCGCACAAGGAGGAATTGTAAATTTTGCTTAAAGATATGTATTTGTTTTTCTGTAGATTTCAAATGAAAACTAAGCGATTTGTTGATATATTCTACTTATTTTTAAAATAAATAATCTGAGAAGCTAAAAACTCAAACAATCGTACTGTGTTAAAATTAGAAGGCGAGTTTCCATTACAACTTTACGGTTTCACCGATTCTAAAAAATTATATTTTTTTCGTTTGTTGGTAGTAGGAATGCCAGGCCCGGGATTCTGTTGATTTTCTCGTCTTGGAAATAAAAAAAAAGTTTACAAGTTATTAACGGGGTCGTGAAATTGTTTAACTATAAAATCAAGAAAAAAAGCACAAACCTGTTTATACAATATTTTCTAGCAATAAAAGCTTCTGAATTACCAAGAAACTTGTTTACATTTACTTATGCAGACATTAATGTGTAAATTTATGTGTAAAACTAATTCTTCACCAGAAGTTAAAGCGATCCATTAGGCTCAGGAGATATTTCGAATGTATTTTCTTTTTTCTATATAAAATATATATGTATCTACTTGATGAAGTACACAAATTTACATACAAATTTCAAATTGATTGCTTCGCCAGAAGATAAAGCGCAGGACTCTGAAAGACTTTCCCATTTTCTATATAAAAAATACTTTCAATTGATGCCGTCGAAGAGGAAGTGTAATTCAACAACTCGTTGGATATTTTTCAACGCCAAAAGCAAGGTGATTTGCATCTCCAAATCTGTGGCTCTTTTGCCACTACAGCCTCAGACAGTTGCAGCTTATTTGGACGTATATTCAATAGCTTCAAAGCGTCGAAAATCAGTGCAGCCTTTTACCATCTTGAACAAGTGGTTAATATCGAGGAACTTAGTGTTACAGAGTATATGTGCTTGAATTTTTTCAATCTTTTGATGTCTCGAAAGTGTCAGGCTATGATTTTCTTTAGAAACTCCGCGATTTCTCTCCAAGTTAGTGGTTACTCTTCAACAAAAGTCTTGAAAGAGGTGTTTTTTTGGCGAATTGAAAGTTGAATCCCCGGTTCCTGTAATCTAAATTTGAAGCTAATATTGACTTCCCTACTTGGTACTACTACTTTTGACTTCTGCGTCAAAAAGTAATTTAAGATATCCGAGGTTTTTTTTTTAAAAAAGAGGCTATTTTTTTCGAGGTATATTTACTTATACATCCATGTTTCTAGGTTCTACCCTTCAAAGCAATTTCTTTTGAAATATAGTACACATATGTCAGCACTTTTTTCAATCTTCAAAACACTTTTAGGTATTTCCGTCTATGAGTATTTCCATTCTTGGAAGTGGGAAAAGAGGCAGTTTGCATATCTCGCAAATACCATAGCTGAGACGTCATAACAGTATTGTTTTTGATCAAAAAGTGTAAATTCTGAGAAGTGTTTTTCGCTCAAGCGATTTTGGACCCTTGAGTGATTTTGGACTCACCAAGTGAAGCCAAGTCCCTCTCCATTTACAACGCGGAGGAGGTTTTTCTCTTCCTCGGCTACCACCAGCTGATACTGCATCGAACACTTAGAGCTGGAACGTTTGCATCCATTCGGCCGATATAACCCTACAGCCTACGGTGCCGGTGGATTTTTATTCGCTGCACTTCGTCGTAAAGCTCATACAGCTCTTTGTTCCATCAGCCGTTTTATTCGCCGTCACCAGCGTGCAAATATCTTACGCACAAAATTTCTCTCAAACGCTCCCTCATCGGATGTTGTCATCGTCCAATCTTGTGTGCCGTACAATAGGACGGGCATGATGAGATACTTTTATGGTCTTATATCGTTGTCGTCGAGAACTCGTTGCTTTACCAAATAAGTATAATTTCGATGCAGATGGTACACCGAGTTTTTCTATGAAGTGTAAAAGAAAGTTCCATAACTTTTGAGGCAACATTGTTACTTTTATTATTCTCTTCCATACTACTTGTTGCTGTTGTTGTTGTTCCGCACTTAAGTTTGCCATAAGTGTTTGCATTCCTCTGCTGTGTGTGTGGCTATTGTCTTCTGGGTTTATGAAAGAAGCCTCTCTGTATTGTCATTTGTATTGTTTGTGTGCCCGGCTCTTATCTCGTTTCGTCCACTTTCTGGTGCAATCACTGGCCTCTGCATATTACGTACACATATTTGATCTGCGCTTTCCTTATGCGTCGTAGTACTTGAAGTTATTGCCATTTCTACGTACACTCGCATCTGTGCGAGGCTTTTTATTGGCTATGACATTAAGAAAATTAAGAACATTGAATTTGTGTAGTTAAAAAATTATGTGATCCCTGTTGGCTTTGACGACTAACTCTAAGCCACAAGTAGATTCTTTTATTATTGATGAATTCAGGATGGGTCAATAAGTGTCGTTGGGTATTATTTTATAGTGCAATACTCGGTTATTGAAAATATTTCCGTATTACTTGATAGTTAAATGTGATTAGAAGTTTAAGAAACAGTATTTACGGTTGGTTTCAGAAACATTTGGCTACTGTAAAAAACTGGGACGAAGTATAGAAGAAGTTCAAAATCGTTTTTAATCTTAAAATATTTCATATCAAACTAAAATTTAACCAAAGCGAATTTATTGTTATTACTTTTTCCTTAGCAAAGATTTTTAAAAACTTTCATAGCGAAAAAAGTATCGGTTATGGAAAAACAGAATGTGGGTTAGTGGTATTATTTGAACTCGAAGATGGGAAGTTTTCCAAGCATATTTCAAGCGGAGGTGTATGCCATCTGTCTATGTAGAGAGATAAACCTAGACAGGAACTTAATGAGCAAATTGCCATTCTGAGCGGCAGTCAGGCGGCACTCAAAGCGTTGTCATCCAGTGAGGTTAAGTGCTCACTATTCCTTGAGTGCATAGAGAAACCGAGTTTGTTAGGAATGCACAATCGCATCCGGCTCATATGGGTCCCAAGACTCAGGGGTATAACCGGAATGGAAATAGCGTAAGCATAGACTAGAGGGGCGGTGGTTTCGTTAGCAATAGAACCCGAGTCCTTCCTTACAACACGCCTTCGAGAAGAAGCTTAGAGGTGAAGAGCTAAGGCTAAGGGAGGTTAGCTGCTACCAAATTATGGGGCTACGCCAGGCGAAATTTAGTACAACTTTTATTTATCACAGGCAGAATATTAATCTATAAAGTATAGCTCCCATACAACCAGTTATGAACATATAAAACAGAAAGTGAATGAAAGAAAAAATACTATGCATATTTTTCTAAATTTTATGGATTTGGGAATGGTGGTAATAGGGGTCAATATGAGAAAAAATGTAGAGGTGCTAATGAATGGAGGTTATGACAAGAGCCCTCTACTATATCTAAGTACTATAAACTGATAATGAATTTCCATTTAAAGTATACACTGACTTTAAGTTTAAAAAATAAATTCGTACTTAAAATTTGTTACTTTTACTTCTGCAAGCAGATTTCAGTGAATTGTGTCTTTAAAGATTTAGGAACGTGATTTCCAATTTCTTATTTGCCCCAAAGGTGTGGAGCAAGTGTTAGAATTTGTCTGATATATTAAATAATTTTATAAATGGCACAGATATTTCAGCAGCTTCAAAAATCCACATGCTTCAAACATAAGCGTTGCTTGTTTTCTACGCGAATGTGAGTATTTTTTTTTCTCCTGATCCCCCTACTGCTTGTTGCTTTAGACTTGAGTTGCTCTTTTTCTTTTTCTCGTCTCATATGTGCTTGTGCTTATCTGTTGGTCAACAAGACGTAACCTTCCTATGGATTATCGCACACCTTTCATTGACGCATCAGCCATATCGTCTTCGCCGTCGTGTGAAACAAAAGTTCAATAGAAGCCAGTTACTGGCTGCTGTGACCTCACGCTGTTTACTGTTCTAAGCTGCTGTAATGCACATGTTGCCAATGTTTATACAGACACCATACAACCATACACATACACCCATGCGCGCATATGTGAAACATGCAACAGTCTCAAGTATTGCGTGACACAAGTTTCGCCAAGAAAATTTCGGTCTGGATACACAACGGCGTTTGAAAGGGTATGTACGTATATACGTCGCACAGTGGAATTTTGGTGGCAGCAAAACAGCATTGAATTTCTAAAATATAAAAATACATTTTTAAAGAGAAATGACTGACTAAAGAAAATCCACCATTGTGGACAGCCAAAAATATGTAATATATCAACCGGAAAAAATTTTAATGAAGTTACGAAAAGGTTGTACTGTGAAAACAGCTGAGATTTTTCATGCATTTCAGTGGCGCATAAATAAAAAAAAATTTTTATTTTTTTTTTATTTGAATGATTTTATAAAAATACAACTTTTTCTCAAAAACTTGAAGTAGTAAATGTCATATCCTACGTAAGTGGTTCAAAAGTTATGCCCGAAAGGCACTATAAAGTACAGCGTTGCCTGTTTTGCTTGGGAAAAAAAGTTTTTTCGGTCTTGCTCGTTCTTTTTACTACAATAAATGAAGGTTCAGAGTCTGTTCTTTTAATTTATACGAAAAAATTCACCGTATAATACCGTACACTGAACAAATTTATACATTCTCTAACAAAGGTTGCTGAGAGCCTTATAAAGTGTTAGTTTTGTTCGTTGAGAGAGGATTTTACTATTCAATTGCCTACTAAGTCTAAAGTCGCACTTGTTGACAAGAGAGATTCTCCGTTGGATTTTAAGGATGGCATTGTTATCGCTGTTAATGCTAGTTCTTAGATCAACGAAGTCTCTGACAACCTCGAAATCGTGAATGTCAATAGTGGCGTGGGTGCCGATAGTCGAGTGTGCCGACTGTTTCTTTGACGACATCGTTTTGTCCTCGTTCACAACCAGACGACTGGGTTTGCTTCCTTATCCAGTTTGGAAAAGGAGGAACTAGAAGCGCGGTTATTAAGGCCGTTAATATCAATACCATCGGCATACGCCAACAATTGTATGCTCTTAGAAAAAGTTGTGCCTGAGCGATTAAGTTTTGCCTTTCGCACGACCTTTTCCACGATCAGATTAAAGAAGTAATACGACAGCGACACACTGTCTGAACTTCTCAGCTAAACCCACACTGTTAAGGCTCAATCAGTTGGTTGATGGCGGCCTACAGCTTTTCACGCAATACGTTCGTTAGAACCTTATAGGCGATATTAAGTCTGAAGCCCGACGGCTCTCGTTATCACTATTCTCACCTCGTCATTATCGGATAGCGGAACGAAAGTCCCGTCGTCAACGATTGGGGTATCGGGATCTTCACATTTGCTGTGACTTGCGCTTTTGGCAATATTTAACAAGTTCGAGAAGCATTCTCTTCATAATTTAAGCATGATCTGGATGCCAGGCACCAGATCGCCGTCCCTGTTCTTCAGATAATAACATGCGGTGAAAAATAGATACTGAGAAGTTCAAAAAATTTGTGTCGGACACTATTATTTCTTGAAAGTAACTGGTAGTATTGGCATGTACCTGATTTGCGTCTATAAAATATTAGTACATCGAAATGAAGTAAAGGAAGCAGTAGATCCCCCTGTGCTCTGCGAGGAAGCAGAAGAAGCGTGTTATAAAGATTACAAGGGAACAGATGGGGTTTCAAGCTAATGCAATTGAATTTGAACATCGGTAATGTTTTGAATCATCTAATGGCATCATTCCAAGTTGTCTTAAATAATATCAGTTGTCAACCTCGTAAGCCGATTTTGAAGCGAGATGGTTTACTTCAGTTAAAACAATGATAGTTCAGATGAATAAAATATTTCCATACTTCCGACTCTTTTTCTTTATTCATAAATCCTTAAGGGAAAAATCTAATGCAGGTAAGGATTTAACAACCAAATTGCCAATGTTTTACTACTCACCAATCATTAAAGATTTCAGAATTTATGAAGCGATACCCGTTTGTGGAGCGAGGCCCCCTTTTCAAACTTGTATAGAGATCTCGGAATTCATATATCGAAGTTGGCAATTTTTTTTCTAATCACTGAAATATTGAATTTTTTGTGTTTTTGAAGTAGACCGTCATATGAGAAATGTGCGTGGTTATTTCTCGATTTCACCCATTTTTAATTCTGCCAGTACCTTTTATAAGAGTAACATAAGTACCAAGTTTCGTGTGGGTATATTCAGTTTTAATACTTAATTTATCATAAAAAATGTGTACAGAAATGTTTACCATATGAGCCGAAGGGAGGTACCCCTAGGGAGTGACTGACTTAAACCATGTTTGGAATTTTTCTTAATTAGCTTGAACTAAACAAAATTTATATTATTCTAGTAGCAATTCTTCTATTTTTGCCTAAAAATATATACGGCCATACCACTGTGCGCTTTTCTGGTGGTGATGAGATGTGAGAAATCTTTGTAGAAGTAGCAAATCGCGAAAATAAACATTGAACTGTAATGCCAAAGTCAACAACAAAGTGTCGGCTGCATTACACACGTACTTACACACGTGTATGGCAAGGCAAAGACAAAAGTAAATGTGAAAGAAAAACAAAAGTTTTGTGAAAGGGTCGAAAGAATAAAACAAAAACACTAAGAAGTAAAAACCACTAGCGTTGGCAAGAATGACGTTGGCATTGTCGTCGCGCAACAATGCAACAGGCAGTGAACTCGGAGCAATAAAAATAATAGCATTTGTTGCCAGAAACTCAAGTTGTGTTGCAGCTAATGTATATATGTGTATATGTAGGGTAAGTGTGAGTACGTGGCGCGCAAAATTCACAGAATGCGGTAGGTACTGCACAGCAGCGCGTATACGTGACATACACACACATACTACAGCGACTGGTTTGTATATGTATGCGTGCGCGTATGCCCCCCGCCTTTAAGCACTACAGCTCAGCTAATACATAGAAGAAGTTTGCTATTTTGCTATTGTGTATGCAACATTTTTCTTCAAGACTTTACTATCACTCCTTTCTTGGTTGGCTATCGCTGGTACTCTTAATTAATTTCTTTTCTACTCGTTAGCTTAGAATTTTTCGTGCCTTAAAACTTAACGAGCCAACAGAGAATCGCTACATTGTGCTTGATTTGTGCTGGTTTTGTCGGACCTACAGTTTAAAATCGCTTATTCTCTTCTTGCCTACACCCCAATAAATAATGTCATATGATGACATACGAGTGCGGACACCAACACTAAGGATAACTAATGGGGTGTCTAACATTGTCCGCTAAGCGTGCCTAGTAGTTGTGTAACCCTTTGCAAAACATCGGCCCCTTAATTGATATTAATGCGCATCGACTTCAACGTTGCCACTATTACGGTTCTATATCTCTCTTTCTCTTTCTCTCTCTCTCTCTGTCTCTGTCTCTATCTCCATCTTTAGTGTCGTATTGAATTTTAGTGTAAGTTATTGTGGAGAATAAAGATTCTGTGGACATGCAGAAGTGTTTAATTTAGGTTACATGCATGTTTTCTAAGACAAGCAATTTCAAGGGAACCGGTGATAGACTCACTCTATTCCACGTAAATTACTTTCTTTCCTTTCTCTTCTTTCTCTCCTTACTTTCGTTGTGCTCCTTTCATCCTTTATTGTTGGTCTTAATTTTAATTCCTTCCGCACACGAAAACGTCTAAAGATCCTTTTGTGCATGAAAAGTATAGTTGTTTCCTTCGGATTGGGAGATTTAGTGTTTTTGTTCTGTTTAGGTATTGCATTCTTAACATTTATGCACAAAGCAATAGCAATAAGAATTCATTAAGAAATGCTGTTTAAATATTCTGTTATATTTTGTGTTGTCTATAAAGCGAAAAATATTACCCGAATAAACAAGTAGCCGCACTCATACACACATATATACACATACATACTTACTGTGTACGTACTGTGCTTCTATATTTGTAACAAGCGCTTAAGAAGCTTCTGTTGATTTTGCTTGCCATTTCCAGTATTCTTCTTGCCTGTCTACTGGGGTGGGGTATAGTGGAAATCGACCCTAACATCGGGTTGTTAATTTCCATCAGGCATAACACCATTACAAGTGTCTTGTGTACGCTTATTGCATGTTATAATCGGCGGCTTGTTATTGGTGTAATTATAATTTGTAGTGCGTGTCTGCCATGGTAATAAAATGGTTAGATTTTCTTGACAATAACTTTTTATCAGCAAAAAATTTGTCGGCGTGGATATTTTTCTTTATAGCCGACAAATGATTTTTAATAAAGCGTAATCAGTCATTTGCTATGCCTGCGTAAATGCGAAATTCGTGGAAAAGCATCAATGTATTTATTCATAATGACAAGATTTAGACTTTCGAAAGAAGTTAGCACAATTTCTATATAGAAGAAATGCCACAAATGTCGAGCATTCGTGGTAGTGAGAAAATGCTCAAGGAAATTACAAATGCAAAAAATAAATTATTTTAGAAAAATTTCGAGTATACAGTTTTATGGCTCAATGATTGATTCGCGTTAATTTTTGACAATTTTTTTTGCTGGCGGTCTTATGCATTTCCTCTATACAAAATTGTCAAAATGGAATATTGTCAAGGAAAATAAATTATCAAAAACCATGGCAATTTTGCGCTAATTAGAATTTGCACTTTGCACCAAAATTCAATGAACCATAAAACTACACTCGCTCCTGGAGTGGTGGACTTCGCGTCAACTTAGCGAGCACTGGGCAAATACCCAAACTTAACAGAATCTCAGCTCTCGAATTTCGTAGGTGACCTTACAGAACTTTAGCCGCGTGGTATACATGCTATGAGTTGTATGGAAGATGAGGAAGAATCATTTCAGCAATTTTTTTCTTAGCTGTCCTGCCACCGCGGGGCTAAAATATAATTATCTTGGCTCTCACCTCTTTACTACGACTATTTATATAGCAGGCCTTGATATTAAACATCTGATCCCCTCCATAGGCAGTAAGAAGCGGCGAGCATCACTCAGTCACTTAGTTATCGTTCGGTCGAAATCAATCCCTTTCTTCTTCCTTCCTTTCGTCCAAGTCTTCTTATCTCACTTACAAAGGTATCATAAAGCACAATTGTTTTGTTTTCCTCCATCTCTATGTGCAACCATTTCAACCTAATGGGTTAAAATGTGCTCAAAAATCATTCCTTGCGATTTTTTTAAGGACCCCAACTGCATATTTCCTCTTCATATTATTTTAACCCTTTTTTGAACTTATTCCAAAAAGACTCAGGCAAAAAAATTTAAACGTGATATGGACATAAAAAAAATTTAGTTTTTTATTACGAATTTTAAAGGTGTGCTCTTTAGCAGACCGTTACTCGGATCTGAGCGAGTGTAACAGAATCAGCTGATGGGCTGACGTCACTTGGGAGGTGCTTGCAAAAAAACTGAAATGTGTTGGTCATATACGAAAAAAATCAACCAACAACACTTCGTTGCCGTCTGAACAACGACTGATTGGTGTGTGAATGCTTGAACAATAAACACAAAGTTTTTAAAGCACTCTTTTTTATGCCATGTTTGCATCAGCGTACAGTATGGCCCAATGCAATGTATACATCGTGCTGGCTCAGTGGAGACATCGAGCGGAAAACATTTAGAAATTTTGCTGCTCTTCCACTACTTCAACTTTTTATCGAGTGAGCGTGTAAAATCCTTTTTAATGCCTAAATATAAATCAGTGTGAGTAGTTTAGGGTTAATTTCACCTTTCTGTGCAAAAAAAATTAACGCACAACAAAGTGATCTATTTGTAGAAACTAATTCCGATACATTGTTGAATAATTCAGATTTTTTTTCTAGTTTTTATTTTATTTCCTCTGCTGTTGTAGTGCTGTTGTATCTTTTATGACTTTAAAATTTTTATTATGTTCTCTATACTGTACCTGAACAGCTAAGGCTATTCTAGAGCTACTGTAATTTGTAGTCATCCATGAAATCCAGCAGATTGCCACACAACATTAGTAAAGACATTCGAATTTCAGCCGTTTCGTTGACATTAAAAACACAAATAGCCCAGCGTGTGCAATCACGTAGGGGATCCTGTAGAAATTATAGCTCTATCGCTTCAACGCCGACAAGCTGTTTCAACAGGAATCCTTTGCGGTGCCATCCATTTTACCCACTACGTACGCTTCATCTAACAAAGTTCAGATTGTTGTTTGTATGTACATATGTTTGTGTGAATATGTATTTGTAGGCTCACTCACCACACACAAGTGTTTACCCATTTGACTGTCAAGTTGCTTGAGCGCCCAAAAGCGTATAACTGTAAAGCCTACAGATTTATTTTCGTTCAAGCCTATAAATTTGCCATATAAAAACTGGGACAAACGCACCGCCAACAACAACTCAATAAATGGCGCGACTACAAAACCGTCACAAGAGTACTTTTGCCATCTTTGGAACAGTAAATGTTGTTGTTTTCTTTTCGGCAACTTTATTTACACAGCACATTACTCGCAAATGCTATGTAAAATAGAAGGGGGTGGTGATGAGGGGGAGGGGAGGTGGAAAAAGTGCAAGTCAAAGTGAAAGTAATTGGCGATGGGTCACATACTCGTGCACGTCTCAGCAATAAATGTGGCATATGAATCCTTTGGCGATCTTATTCCAAATATGTGCCATGAAGTGTGGAGGGTCACACCCCCAACACACACATCCGCATCATCATCTTTTCTAACTAATACAGTCATCAGCGTTTGAATACGCGCATAATAATTTTACACCCACCCATTTACGTATCTACCATATGCCGCTTACACACACTCATATATTTGTATGCCCTATACAAAGGCGTGTTTGGCTTTGTTGACTGTGGATTCTTGAGGAAAGTTAGAGAATGCGGTTCCCTTGACATTATTACCCCTTTTTATGGCTTTTTAGGCTTTGATAGGCTTGAGTCGTCTCATACTTGTGAAATGTGTCTGATTGTATTTATATGTACGTATGTATTAGGGATGATAATACCGGCATTTCGGGATACCGATTTTTTCATATTTATTATATTTTTTTCACATATTTATGTGTATGTGGGTATTAGAGATGCTAGTCCCGGTATTTCAGGATCCGCAAGTAATAAGTGGATTAAAAAATAAAATAATTAGTTAATACAAATGAAATCTGGGATCCCAAAAATATTTTAATTTTGCTTTTAAAGAAGTCACGTTTTTTTTACAAAACTGAATTACAATAAAAGATTTTCAATCTCCAAAAACTTGTTTGTAACTAGTTATTTTTGCAGTATATTGATTTCAATTCAGACTCCCTCGTTAATATTTACAAGTAGACCATCGAACATTTGTTGATTTATTAAGCAGAAGAAATATTTTAGATATTTTATATATTTTTGTACGTTTAAACAAAAAAAATTTATTTTAGGTAATTTTTTTATGGCATTTTTACTTATGGCTTTAAGATTTGTCTCTTATAGAAGTTTTAAGCAATATTAAAAAAAGCAGGGCACAAAGTGCATCCCGAAGCGAATACCGGAATCACGGGAGCAGTTTACAACATCCAGAAATCCCGCAATACAAATTTTGCGCTAACATTGGCATCCTTATTATAGTATTTTTGAATGTATTTTGTAAAATATTACATAGAGCAAATTTGCCACTCCACATATTTAGAACTGGTATCTCAGATGCGTGTATGCGGAGAATATCTTGTCTCCATAAATCCTAGGACATCTTTTTCTACACTTAACCGCTGTATGTGGAAATTCCATAACATTCAAATGCGGTTGAGCAGCGCTGTTGTTTATCACCTTAATAAAGAGACTTACCCGTGCTCATTATGTATTTTTAGTAGCCTCACATGGCATCTTCAGGTCAGAAAACGTGACTAAATCGTTGGGGTATTTAGTAGCTTTCAAAGATTTTATATCACACAGCCGAGCATGCTGCTATATAGAGTAGTTTATTTTAGTTAATTAGTTTAAATTAACACCGGTATTCCGGAAATAGAATAAACTGCGCATAATTTTAGTCTTAATGACTTATTAAATACAAAAAAACCGCCAGATTATCGCTTACATGTTTTATGGGAGGAAAGCCAACACCAACCCGACTGTTGAAAATATGTAGACTGGTACTTAAGTTTTGAGTTGCGGATAGACCAGCGTGAGTTAGTCAAATTTGATGTTGCCGTGGTAAAGTTTGGAATTTTTAATGGTAATCGTACTCAGAACGTTTTGTGCTTTGGGTTGCCTGTTGAGTGTTTTTTATGTTGTGTAGAGGTACTTGAAACATTTAACAAATATCAAATACAATTAAATCGTGATCATCTTCATGTGATAATTTGATTATTTCTATGGTAGTCGATTCAGCAGCCAACGTAAATAAAGTAACATATTCAGCCAACCTGTTTCGCTGGTTTTGCGAATTCATTTTTAGTTGCACTACGATACTGGAGGGAATTTTCTGACGATCATCCAAACTCAGTAGTTGCGCCAGAAAAAACCGATGCTTACAACTCAGTTATAATACAAACTTCTCCTTTTTGATTGGCGCGATAACCGCTTATGCAATTTTGGTCGAGTTCAACAAAGCGGGAAACCTCTTACTATCATGAAACCCCCAACCCCCAACACTGGCTTGGGTGCCGATATGCGAGTGCGCCGACTATTTGTTTAATGACAGGAGGTACTTCGTTGTATCCTCGTTCACAACCAGAGCCATTCGCTTTGCGTCTTTATCCAGTTTGGAAAAAAGCAGATCTAACAGCGCATTTGTTAAGGTCAATGATGTCAATACCATCGGCATACGCTAACAATTGCACGCTCTTATAAAAAACTGTGCCGGAGCGCCAGTTTAAAGAAGTCACACGACATAGAGTCACACTGTCGGAAACCTCCTTTGGTATCAAATGGCTCGGGGAGATCTTTCCGCATCCTAATGGTGCTGCTGGTATTGAGCAACGTGGGAAGTTCATGTTTTCAGAAACAGTAAGAAAAAGGGAGTCGAAATGTAAAAAAAGACTGTTCAATGATTAATTTTATTATTAAATATTAATAAAAATTTGTAATTGAACACATTGAAAAAACAAAAAAAAATGTATTCTGTTGTATTTGTATTTAAAGTCCTTTGACTTTCTCGCTCATATGCATAACTCTTACTGTCGCATTGTGGTGTTATTGCTTGTTTTTATACGAGTAAGTTTCCTCATTGAACACAATTCAAAACCTGAATTCTGATTTCGAGTTGTATTGGGAATATGTGAGGACATGGTCCCCATAATCCGAGTTTATGCCAAAATAAGACAATTCATACCAGGTTTCAGTATAAACAAAGAAATACAAAAACCAACTTTCCAAGTACAAACACAGCCCATAAGTCAAGCCTTTGAATGACCCATGATATGGAATCCTTAAATAAAGAAGTATCTGATTTAGCAAAAAAGATGTGCTGTGACGTGCGAAGCGTTGCTATCGATTGCGCAAATGACACAATCTCACAATTTATGCAAGATATTTATAAAAACACAATTTGATAGAAAATAAATTGGTTATTTCGCGTCGCATCGATACAACAGCTACAATGTGAACGTCGTTACCTGGGTTGGTGTTAGTGAGTGCTTAGCTTGGCGGTGATGCTATGCTACATCGATTCTACTTTTACGTGTCAATATAAATTTATATTTACATTACAATAACTATAATAACAAAAACAAGAGCTCCAACAAAAACCTCAAGATAAATAGAATATCTGTGAGATTAGAGGTAAGGCAACAAAACACAAAAAATAAAATTTCCAATGAATTGAGAAAAGCAGGGCGTTTGATTTATGCCAGTGGCGTATGAAAAAAAGGAAAATAATAGTAAGCGCAGGCATACAATCATGTATGCATAGGAAAGCACATAAAGCGGATGTATTATATGAGATACATGCATGTACACACATGCATATGTAAATATATACAATATATGAAAAAGCGCTACTGAGTACAAGCAATAAAATGTAGGATTGCAACAGCTACGTGCAATAAGCTTGAAGTCTATAGTAACAACAGCGAAGAAAGTGACGGAAGCCGAGCGGCAATAATAGCCACAGATAAGTATCGAATTTGTAAATGTGTCACATGTACATATATGTGTGCGTATGTGTTTACCAACGATTATAGCCGCAGTTCAGCTGAGACTGGTATCACCACCACGTTAAAGCTTCAACCATCACCACTCTGTGATTATTTGCCGGTAAATAGTTGTTGAGGAGACAAAGTGGGACAACTGTATAAGTCACGCATACACCTGCATGTACATAGGGTACCCAACAAACATTTACAGTTAAAAATGAGATGAATCGAGGAGTCCTAGCTTGTTTAAAGAGCTTCCATTGGCGGTGCTTCCTTTCCAGCGCAGATTCCCATATTTGGGCCTGGATATCTACTTCAAGTTAGTGCGAATGTGAGTCATACTCAACTTACTTGTAGCCAGAGTGACGATTAAGGGCAACCCTGCTAGTGACCGATTTTTTGATAAGCCATTGTTTAAGAAGTTTGTGTGAAGAAACTGGTGCTAATTTGCTAAAACGAACGGATAATAATACAAAATGAAAGGCTTCTTATTTTTATCTTTGCTACGGTTTCTGTCAAACTACACTAGGCAACAAAATTAACGCAAAATTTCTGTTCCGAAAATTACGAAAAAAATCTTTTTCTTAAAGTTAAAGAATACATTGTTTTTTTTTAATAAATTTGTTTTTGTTGAAGAATGAGAATGAAAAATAAGTTTTTGATAAGGTTTTTTTTTATTTAATTTTTAATAATTTTAATTAATTTTTTATGCATAATTTTAAAATTAAAATTGTTTAATTTAATCTTTTTAATGTAATTTAAAAATATGCAATAAAAAAAAATAAATTAAAAAAAGGTATCAAAAACTTGAACTCTTAAATAAATTAAAAAAAAGGTATCAAAAACTTGAACTCTTTAACAGAAACTTTTTTGAAAGTTATCAAAAACTTAAAAATTTACCAAAAGCGTTTTTGAAGTATTTTTTTAATAAAAAAAACGTTATGAAGTTTAACAAAAAGATTTGTTTCCTATTTAAATTAAAAAAAATTGTAAAATTTTATATCCTAATTAAATTAAAGAATTTTATTTCCTAATTGAATTAAGGAATTAAAAAAAAAATTACTTTATTTACTTTTTTAATTGAATTAGGAAACAAATATTTTTCCTTCATTTTAATTAAATTTTTGAGTTACAAAAAAAAAAGAAGAATTTCCTGTATTTTTCGGAATAAACATTATGTTTATTTTAAGATTGAATTTACTTAAAAAAATTGCATATTTTAATTTCAGGAATTGTTTTTTACAATAAAAAAAATGAAAAACGAAAATAATTTAAAAAATGGCGCTGAAGTTAACCCTCCGGAAAAACTGTACCTGGACGGAGTTGTCTATTTTGGCTCTTCTATTTATCTGAAATACAAAACCCAATAAAATATTAATCCCGTACGAGATTTAAAAAAAAAATTGACAAAATGGCGCGGTTTTGAATTTGGCACTCTACAAATCGGGGGTTTTTCAGTTTTTTAATAAAAAGAGTGCGAAATAATTTAAATAATAATATGATTCTAGTACGGGCGATACCATATATTAAAATTTCAGACGATTCGGTTGAATAGTTGTTTTCTTTTTGACAAGAGCAGGGCGAAAAAAGTAGGTTCGGGATTAATGAGTTTAAAGTTTGAGGTAGAGGAGCGCCCGGATCGGTCTCTACCTAGGTAATGGGCTGTAATATTGGGCATTTATGCATGGAAATTTCACTGTATATTCTCAAAGTATTATACTTTCGAAATATCGAACAAACCTATTTTTTGAAATTTCTAGACCACCCTTTAAGTGTGGATATTCACATTACATCAACCTTTCAGAATATACTGCACAAACATAAAAAACAAAAAAACAAATAAAATAAAAAATTAAAGAAAATAAAAAATTAAAGAAGTCGGCAACCTGGTATTTTGCTACTTTGTTCAAACGTTATGACACAGATGCCCCAAATAATCTGGAAAAAAAGAAGAAAAACAAAAACAGAACTATAAAATTCGAGTACATTAATGAGGATTCAGATACCCTCCTCCTAATTGAAATTCTGTTCACGCCCTTGTCCACTACGCGACAAATTTGATATTCACATGTAACTTGACTTTGGCTGCTTTCAGACCCCGAATATATCACAATTTTTGTTAAAATTAAAAAACAAAAAAATCATTTTCAACAGTTTCCCATATCAATTCGTTATATGAATTGATTATTGCTGCTACAACTTAAATAAACAATCTTCTCATAGGAATCACAATAGGTAAGCCGTATAATTCATAAGATTCACGCCTCACTTGGTTCTTCTTGTCTTCAGACTCATATTTCTCACACAGCGTCTACGCTTTTTTGGATTCATAAATTTTGAGCGCTTTTAATATGTTTGCTGGGATATTAAAAAAATGCTGCATCAGCGTTTGTGCTTTCAATTCCTAATATCGCACGATTGCACTAAAAACCATGCAACAGGCGATTATACGTGCCAGATGGCTACCAGTCCTTGTCGAGCTTACCAAGTGTACGCCTGACTACAAAAGTTATGCACAATCCGTTATTTATAGTTGTGGTTTTTGTTGTAGACGTAGTTTTGTGTTCAAGTGTTTCGGCACAGTTATTTTAATTAGTAGAGAAATACTTCGTTGTTAATATTATTCCACTTCGTAATGTGATTTTCCTTATCATGGCCACGTACGATCATTTTCCGTGCTCTTTTGAATGATATACCATATGTTTTATACCATGTATACTCATATCTAAGATGGGAAAAAATAATCGGTTGACTTATATTGCGAAAGAGTGGCATTACTATTATATCCTTTTTGTTCCTACACCTCCTGACACCTTCAGGTACCAATGAGTGTTAAATTTGTCTTGTTTAGTATTCAAGCTCTTTGGGCGCGGATTGTTAAAGTGGCATCAATGTTTGTCGGCAATGAAACCTTTACTGTGACTTTATGTCGTTGGAGCTCACCTAAATCGTTGATATCCTTAACACGCGTAATAAATCGTAATAAATAGTGTATGCGCTTATCGTCTTAAGTACTTGCCAAGGATCTTCCTGTGTACCGCTCAGTGCTAATATAACCTTAATATTATATCTCAAAAAAGCCACATAGAGCCCTAAATTAAAAAGTGAAGGATCGTGTTTAAAACCAGTTTTATTTTCCATACAAAATTCAGATATAAAACATGACTGACTTTTTACTTTTACACTGACGCCATTTCCATGCAATTCCACTTCAGTTTTTATTTCGAATAGAAAGTATTCTGGAACATTCGGGCATAGGGTTTTTTGTTTTTTAATATTTTTATAATTTTTTTTATTTTTTTAATACATATAAAATATACTTAAAAACAATTTTATTGGTTTTTTATTTGTTGTTTTATAAAAAAAGAAATTTATTTGGAAATAATTGTTTCCATTTTTTTTTGTTTTTGTTAATAAAAATATGTTTTTATGTAAAGGGGGACACGTTTGTGTGTTCAATTGTTCTATAAAATATGCTAAAAAAAATTTGTATTCAATTTTTTAATTTTTAATTTGCTTATGAAGTTAGTTTTTCTATTATAAAAAAATATATATATTGATCTGCCCTTCATATTTTTATATTATATTATAAAATACTTATATTTATTATAAAATACTTAAAAAAATGTTTTTTCTTTTGTTTTGGATACAAATTTCATTGCTTTTTTGTTTTGATTTTCGGGATGTTTTTGTTATGAAAACCATCTCCACTCAGATTTTTGTTTTAATTTTTTTAGTAATGGTTTAGACTGTGTCAGTAATCCCCATAACATTTCGAACTTATTTATTTATTTATTTCATTTTATAAAGGTTTACATAACAATAAAATTATTATACAAACTGAAAGTAGTGCAGCGCTAGCATCAAATACGTACAGCGAATACATTTTTTAAAACATGAAAAATATAAATTTTTTCCCAACGTTTTTGTAAATATTTTTATGTTAAAAAATTAAAAAGTTGTTCTTTGCTGAATGTATGTTTTCCAATATTAATTTTTATATTAAAATCCGTTCGCACGCACTCGATTTTATTTTATTTCCACTTCGAGTAGCTAAATTGGGGCTTAACTCAATTCGCAAATAGTATTTACATATGTACATTTAAATGCGAGTTAAAATTTCCAGGTTTTTTCGTTTTGATTCGAAATTTTATTTTTTTTACGCTCTTTCTCCATTTTGTACCAAAATCCGTTTGCTGCTCTTTGATTTTAATTAATTTCTTCCGCGTTCATTCTAACAGCTCATTTGGAGCTTAGCTCAACTCGAAAATCCTGTTTGCAAAAACGGACAAGGTCAATTTCTAAAGCAAGTTAAAAACCCATATATCCAGCCACTGCCTGGTGCTTTTATGTAGACCTAGACTTTGGTATTTTTCGTTTATTTTCGTTAAAACGAGCTCATGCGGCATTGGATTAATCTGATTTTCCAAACGAAAAAAGCAAAAAAAAAACTCTTGTGCAAGTTTAAAGATTGAATTTACTTGCATCGACTTTAAAAGGAAGAACTGCAGCACAAATATAGTAACATTCAATGGAATGTAAAAAACGAGCTTATTAGCAATTTAGGCATGCTTTCTTTTTCTTGTGCTACGGTGCTAGTGAACAACCCAATTTTCGTATGTATACGCGAATTGATTAGGCGTGGCTTTTCAAAAATTCTACAGGAAATGTGGGAGCTCGAAGGGTTGCTACTTAGGTTCTGAAACAAGTAAAAAAAATATTTACAGTAGAAAATAGCCCTATTGTTTATCGAAATATGCTCATGAAGTGCAGCGCAGTTCGCGTGCAATTAAATGCATTTTTTTTTAATTTTGTATTTTTGTTAATTTAATACTCAAAGCTGGTAGTTAGGAGTTTGTGAAACTGTAGCTAGTGAAAGGAATTTCCAATAGTTTTCATATTCCAAACATCTACAAGCTAACTACCTACAATTTTGTTATGCGTCCCTGAATTAACATATTTCAGAAGATGATAAAATATTTACAATTTGTTGCAAGAATTCTCTATTTCGCTTATGGTTGTAGTGAATATCGCGATAATCACCTGTTGCAATACATACCATATATCACCATTATAGCCTAGATGTCAATTATCCGCAATACTGAACCAATAGCAGCAAGCGCGATTCCCTCCAATTGTTGCTCAATGTGATTTCAACCGATAATTGGAAGCGTGGCAACGTCAGCCAAGTGGGCGGCGATAAGACCAATATTTGCATTGCCGCGAGTCGCTATAAAAAGGCGAAATAAAATTGAAAGGCAAAGCAGCAAATGATGGCAGATGTAGAAGGTGGGGTAGGTATGGTGAAGAGATTGTATGAAATGCTAGCGCACGATTTTTAGTTGATGCTATTGTCAATTTGTGAAAGAATGTGCGCTACAAAATATGCAAGAAAAAAATCCGAAAGGATTCAAGTTTCGCACTTTGTTTGAAAGCTATTTAGTTGTAGGCTTTGTACGTCTCTGGGTGAGAAGTTTGAATTTAAACGAAAGTAAATTCAGTGTGAATACTTGTGGCTTAAGTAGCGAAAAAGTACCGCAAAGAAATTGAAAACTTTTCCATCGCCAATTTTTTTCCACCGTCTTCGCCGCTCACCGCCGCTAGCTTTAAACTTTGCTGTTGTCGTTGCCGTTTCTCTTTTATGCCTGTAACTTTTATTTTCTCATACCGTCATTGCAACGGCATTGTTCTTGTCGCATTGCTTCTCTTCGTAGACTTTCTTGTTATCACCACCTCAATTGCACCCCAAAGCATGACAAAAACGGTGGCTTCGAATTATTCTTTAGTCGTCAGCTAAAATAGAAAATTTATGCAGATTCTTCATACCTACTATCTAACTGGATGCAAACTGCGTGCGTGTATGTGTGTGTGTGTGTGGGGGTGAAAGGGTTGCCGAAGGGTGCACAGTGCGCGTTGAGGACCAGTAAAGCACAACCAATAAAAAATGTTTGTTGTTCAATTTTCTAAGCTCTTGTGTCGCCTTATTTATTTTGTTGTTTTAATTTTCTGTTTTTATTTGAAAAGGATTTAGCCAAGGAAAATGTTGTTGGTTGATTTTTTTTCCATTCAAGCACTGAATTGGTGCTTGTTACCGCGATTTGCCTTAAGAGGTTGGCAGTAGGAGCAGCAGCAGCGGCAATAGCTGGGAGTACTGGGGAACAGTACGAGAGCAAGAAGCCAGCTACAATTGGCAAAAGAGCCTAAATTCCGGCTTTTATTCATATTTACCCATCGTTTCGCGTTGTTTGCCTATTTAAAAAAATAAACAAATAAAAACCAAAAAACAACACAACAAAAAAAAAGCAGAAATAAGCGGTTCACTCTTGTTACACAGAAAAAAAGCAGCAAAAACACGAAAAAAGGGGGAAGCAAAAAGTTCCGAAAACTCCGAGAAGTATGCAAAGCATTTTGCATTTATCACACAAGACGCAAATGAAGTGCGAAACGCGGGCGTGACAATGTGACGCAAATGGAAAGCCGCAAAATGAGTTGAAAAGTAATTGTCGGGATAGCGAAAGTGGTAAAAGGTTGTAAATGGCATATACACTTTTTTCGATATAATTCGTGCATTGTAGTGTTTGTTGCAAGGACTGTGTGATTGCCTGTTACTGACAACATTAAAAGAGGCTTTGTTGGCAAAAAAAAAAAAAAACAATTTGTTGCATACTTTGATGCTGACAAATTCAAGCAGCTCAGCGCGCAGCTTTTCCTTGCTTTTCTATTCTAAGGCTGCTGACAGAGTGAGCGCTAAGCGGTTATACGATAAGTACATAAGGAAGAGTCAAGAATTCAGGGATGCCCTTAAAAGCGAAAAGTGGAAAAATCGAAAACATCGAAATTTTTCGAAGTTAATTTCAAGAGTGCACAGCAATTGTATAGTTCCATCAAATGTAGCGAAATGCCATTGCAGAGCAATGCTTCCAATTCCTAAAATTTATTGTGAAAGATATAAAAAAATCTGTTGGCGAAGTTCATACAGCACTAACGGCGTCATCGGTCCTTATTTCTTTCGAATTGAGGAAGAAGCTGCCAATGGGAAAAATAAGTCAGAAATAGGACCGATGGAACAGGCCATGAAACTCGTAGCCGCGACGAACATATGTATGCCGGATATCATATTCAAAAAATAAATGCTATGAAATTATCTACTAGATTATTATAAAAAAAATCATTCCAGCGATATTCCAAATGGTAGTCACGCACCAACCCATTCGACTACGGCAGCTGCTTATTCCAAAAAGCGTTGCTACTATTTTCTAGTGAGTACTGTTTTTGCCGCATGAAGGTCGCAGTTTGCTTTTATATCAAGAGTGTAGTTTCGAAACTGAAAATATTATATATGGAAAATATTTTTCGTGCAAATTTGTATAGTTCTTTTTCCAGACTGTCGTTCTGTATGGGCCCACAAATACTAAACATTTTAAGATTGAATTCAAAGTGCTTTTGTTTTCATTTTGTCCTTCGTTTTACAGTTCGATCTCTTACAGTACTTATATGAGAATAAAAATCCCTATAGTTAACTTTCGAATTGAGCGTAAAAGAACTGAAATAATC
Source organism: Anastrepha fraterculus (assembly GCA_037575425.1). NCBI lineage: Eukaryota > Metazoa > Arthropoda > Insecta > Diptera > Tephritidae > Anastrepha > Anastrepha fraterculus. Next base: position 24,813 of record JAYXIM010002638.1, read on the forward strand.
CCAAATAAATTATTGTGGTATTCTCAGCTCAACAGACCAGATTATAAAGCAATTATGTATATTAGCTTCTGGTAGCAAATAGACGTAGTGAGCAATTGAAAGTGTTCGCAGAAATTTTTTTTAAGGAAAGGAAAACAATTATCTGGACAGAAGAGAAAAATGCCAATATTATTAGCGTTCAAAGGAACCGATCCGAAACAGTGGCGCATAGTGAAGAATATCACGGCAAATGTTCCAGCGCCAGCCTAAGGGGCAAACCATGAAATACTTGAGAATTGAAAATAAATATTTTTGCGACTAAAACAGTGCTTGTGCTTTGAATTTAGTGCTAGAACGGTGCATAGACGCCCATGGGTAGGCTGATTTACGCGCGCAGAAGCAATTTTTTTTTTGTTAAAAATCAGAGAGTCTTGACATTTCGTTCTCATTTTGGAAAAATATTTTCTGCTACAAGAAATCTTCGATATCAAATATTCTGATATGAAAAGTTTCTGTGCACCCAGCACCTAGCAGGCACCTTGGTTCCATGTATTTCAAGGATATAGTAAGACAATACTTCATTCTACTGTTTTTGCAATCGATACAGTTCATCAATTAACCCGAATGATGAATCGATTTGTGTAAATTAAAAGATCAGGCTTCTGTTTGCTTCAGCAACCAAATTTTTTCTTCCTTCACTACACTTTTTAAATTTAAACAAAACCTACCAAGACTACGTAAAACAAATAGAGGACACTTTCCAGAAATTTAGTTACCGCAAACCCAAATCTTGGTGTTACTTAGTGTACCATATTCAAAACGCTTGTCATTACCACACCTGCTCAATGACGGTCATCTCCTATCCGGCACTTTCATTCATTCATTGTTGCTGTAGAATGCCATTTACAAAAGCGCAGCTAAGCGTAATCAATAATTATAAGATGATAATGAAGAAAAGATTCATGATCCTTTAAAACAAGTTGGGGGAAATGTAACAGATTTTGCTAAACCACTAACTACTATAACAAAGTTTTTGCAAGATCATATAAAGGAGAGAGTGCCACTAAATTTACTCAATCAGTAGGACACCAGAATGATAAATTACAAGATTTTACCATCCGAAGCAAAATTGTGTGAGCAGCTACGTTACAGAGGGAAGGCATTTGACAAAATGTGCAAAGAGAGGTTAGTCGAATGCATCAGTCTTCCAATCAATCATCGTTCAGATGGCAACGAAATGGCTGCGTTGGTTTTTTGTATATAACTAACACAATCTCAGTTTTTGCCGAATTCCGTTGCCGATGTCATATCCCTTATTACGTCACCAAATCAGCTGATTCTTTCAAATTTGCTGAGAGGCGATTAACGGTTTGATTTTGGCCACACCTTTGCACTCTGAGTGCAAGTGAGTAAGATAAATATTATTTTGGGGAAAATGGTGGCTACTTTACTACTTTACGAGATATCGATATCAATTACATTAAAATTTAAGGTGACATATCACCCAAAAAATTTATTTGCCTGTTTTTTGTTTCTTCCATTCAGTTGTGAGCTATGGTGTTTACAATGGAATTCAACAAAGAGTACATTTACAGTTTTTCTTTGATAAAGGTCAAAATCCAAGCCATGCCGCTGAGATTGTGAATGATATTTAAGGAAGGAGCCGATACTGTAACAGCTAATTACTTGCAATACTGGTTCCGTCGATTCCGTTCTTGCATTTTTGATGTTAAAGGAAATGTCGATGAAATCACAGAAATAATCGTTGTTGACCGGCACGTAGAATCGCCCAGGAGTTAACGATCGGCCTTAAAACAATTCTTATCCATTTGTGCAAAAATTTTACGCAAAAATAATAGATTTCTTTTTTTTTTTTGTTACTTGCCCATCGTGCACTCTGATGTCAACCTAAAATGCACATTAGCTGCCAGCTCTTTTCTAAGTACTCTTGCCTAAGTACTTCTTGCCTTTTTTTCTTTTTTCTTTTTGTATTTTTCATAAAAAGCAATTGTCGTGGTTGAGCACTCTGCTATTAAATAATTTATGCTGTCAATCAGTAAAGCAAATAGAAGATTATTTTTTGTGTATTCATTTTTTTTACTTAGCAATTAATTGGAAAATCGTATTTATTATGCAAAGGATTAATACTAAGCCAATTTGTTGAAAACAAAGAGGAAATAGGTAATGGGTAAGCCATTTGATTTGCACAAATATGTTCTAGCTTTATTTTAAAGTTGCCTTTCATTGGAAAGAATTGATGGTACTTCAATTGAAATAAAGCTGAAGTTCTATTGAATAGTACAGTCAGTAGAATGGGTGTGTTGTCAAACGAATGAGGGCTTTAACTGCAGCAGCAACCCAAAATTCGAGAGGTTGGAATATTATCTCTGCCTCTGCTGCCTCCTACATATTATACAACTGCTCCCGCTGTCGAATGCTTAGATATGGCAAGACTTAAGTACAATATCTACCATTTTCAGTTTAAATCTTTTAAAGGACAACTATTTTCAAATTATGTAAAACTTTATTTAATTTGAATTAAACCATTGTTTAACTAAATTAGATAAAATTAAATTAATGCACGAATTATGTTCTAAAGCAGTGAGTGGAAAGTGTTTCACTAATTTCAACTACGCTAATCGAAAAAATCAACGACCCAAATCATCCATTGTGATTATAAATGCTGAAATTTTATTTTTTTATATAAAATTTTAACTAGGTGGGGTTAGGTTAGGTTTGGCAGCCGCATCGCACATAGAGACAGCGATGCCACTTAGACCACGAAAGGGGTCTATTGTGAGCTAATTTTAAATAAATTTCGATAAAGACATGGTAGGTTTACACCAATTCACAAAAATCGACAACTTTTTAATCAGAATTTTTAGAAAACTTTTGAGTATGAGATGTTCTTACAGGCTGTTTATTTGAAGTAAAATTTTGAAATGCCTCAAAACTCACTTTGATTTTGATAAATTTTTTAATTTATTTTAATTGATAAAGAAAACAATATTTTTTACATTTTTTTCATATATCTATTATTTTTTTATGATTTATTTTATTTATTTTCATTTATATTTGAAGTGAAAATTTGAAGTGCTTCAAATCGATTGTTGTGCCTTTGTTTTATTTTCAGTTTTATTTTATTTTATTTATTTTCATTTATTTATTTATATTTTTTTTTCGTTTATTTCGTTTTTTATGTACTCATTTATTTATTTATTTTATTTTTTTTTTATTTCTTTTTTTTTTTCTTTTTGGACTAAATTCTCATTAAAAATTTCCGGATTTTTTTTCCTTTTTCCGAATTTTGATGAGAATTTGATTAGTCTTTCTGAATTTTGTACAAAGTTGGTTGTGTTTCTGTGCGTGGGAATAGCTGAATTTAATTTCAACAAATTTTCGTTAGCGCAGCGAAATATCCACCGGCTACGCTGGCTGGGTCATGTCGTCTGAATGGATACAAACGCCCGGTTCTGAAAGTATTCGATGCGGTACCAGCTGTTGATAGCAGATAGAGACAGCACATAGAGACAGCAATGCCGCTTAGACCACGAAATGGGTCTATTGTGAGCTAATTTTAAATAAATTTCGATAAAAACAGCGATGACCGCGCAGCTAAAATATTTTATATTCCACCAACATTGGTATATCCCGTGCTCTCTGTGGAATGAAATAAGAGTTCCAGGAAAAGTTGTATCCAGGTAGTGTCAAGTTTCTCATACAATTTTTTTAAATTTTAATTGGTTTTATTTGATTGCATTGTATTTTTATTTTATTATTAGTATATTTTATAAAATTATTTTAATTTTGTTTAGATTCTGTTTATTTTATATTATTTTATTTTAGAGTTAGTTGGTTTTTTGTCATTGATTTTTTTGCAATCAATTTTATTTTAATTCAATTCAATTTATTTATTTTTAAATTTATTTCACGTGCATTTTCATTTATTTTATTTTATATTTATTTTTAATTTGTTCTTTTTTTTTCTTTTTTTTTGTTCCGATTTTGTATTTTATTTGTATCAATTTTTTTTTTTTTTTTAATTTATTATTTATTTTATTTTATTTATCATTATTATGTATTTCAATAGTGATTTTTATGTCAGTTTCTTTCATTTTAAAATGTAATTATTTTTAATGAGTTTTTGTCTATTTTTTTAATTTATTTAATTTTATTTTTATTTGTTATCTTAATTAATTCTTATTTTAATTATCATTTCATTTATTTTCAATTTTATTTATTATAATTTTGTATGACAAAAATATATTTATTTCATGTAATATTTTTATTCATATGTTATTTTAGTCTTAATTACTTTTAGTTCCTATTAATATATATTTAATTTTTTGGTTTCAATTTATTTAATTTTTTTGTTTTGCCTCATTTTTAGTTTAGTGTTTTTTATTTCCTTTATCTACTCTATTTGGTTGTTATTTTTTTATATAGCTTTTTTTGTTCTTATTTTAATATTTTTTTCATATTATTATTATTTTTTGTTTTTATCTTCAATGCAGTTAATTTAATATTATTTTTTATTTCCATTTTCGGCAAGTTTAAATATATTTGGGTTTATGTTTCGTTTCATTTATTTAATATCTTATATCATATCATTATAATTTAATTCAATTTTTTCATATACCGTTTTATTTTATTTTATTCTTACTTTTTCAATTCATTTTATGTTTTTATTTTTTTTTCAATTTAATATTTTTATTTCATTTTTCATATCATTTCATTTATTTTCATTGAATCGTTTTATTTTATTTTTATTTGCTTTATTTAATTTAATTTTTTTTCTAGCTTATTTCGTTTCATTTGATCATAATTTAATTTATTTAAAATTTATTTGATTTGATATAGTTTTATCTTATTTTAATTGCAATTTAATTAACTTTTTTTGTTTTAATATATTTTATTTGCTAATTTAATATAGATTATTTTATTGTTTTTTATTAAAATTTTCGTTTTACTTTATTTCGTTTCATTTTATTTTATTTTCGGTTATTTTTATTACATTATTGCAGTTCGTCCATTGGGTGGAAATTTCCCTTCCTTCAGTTTCTTCATTCTTCAAAAGCTGTATTGTCTTAGGTTGTCACCCAACGTATCCGACCTCCGAATAATTTGCAGTCATTTCACTTTCTGCATCCGGTTTCCATATCTACTCCGCTATCTAATTTTTTTTCAACCGCTTCATTTTGTCGACTTCTGGTTGAAAAATGGACCATTTGCTGTTGTGTAGCGATGAAAATGGGGCAATATTTTTGCATAAAACAATTTCGCGCATTTACTCTTGAGTCACAGAAAAGCAAGAGCACACAACAAACAGCAATAAAAGTCAAAAAGGAAAAAAAAACCAAAAGTACACCAAGTCAAAGGAAGCCTCGTCGGTAGCCAGCTAACCCACTTGCTGGCGTTGTTGTATTTTTCGTCAAGTGCCCGGCACTTTGGAAATTTCAAGTGCAACACTCATTCACCCAAGCAACCACATGTCTATGCATCTACATACAGCTGCGGTCAATATAATAGCACCACGCACAAATTTATACTGACTCCGTTTACATCTGTTTAACTGTTGGACCGATTCATCTCAAAACAAAATAATAAATTCTTTGATGTTAATGGTTTATTATCATAAGAAAATTATTTGGTTTTTTTCAACAGTTTATAATACGCAAATTAATTTAAACAAAAACCTTAAAAACTACACAGTCAAAATAATAGCACTTCAGTTCATTTTTAACAAAAGTTAGTGGTCTTTGTTAAAATAAATAAAAAATTTCACTCAGATATCTTGTAGATAAATTAATTGTATGGTTTAATACTTTGTCGCGTGCCCTTTGTTTGCTATTACCGCGGCACAACGCCTTCCCATGGAATCCACTAAATGCTGACATCTTTCAACTTTGATGGAACTCCAAATTTTCTGCACAGCCTCCCAGAGCCCTTCAACGCTTGTTGGTTTTATTGTAGATACACCCTTCTTTATGTCCGTCCACATATTTTCTATAGGGTTCAAATCTGGGGACTGTGCAGGCCACTCCATTACATTGATAGAGTTATCGTTGAACCATTTTTTTGCCATTTTGCTAGTGTGTTTGGGGTCATTGTCTTGCTGGAAGACCCACACCAGCGGCATTTCGTAGGAAGCATACGGCAGCATAATTTCATCAAGAATTTTTACATAAACCGATGCATCCATAACGGTTTTGATCCAATATATAGGACCCACACCTTGAAATGAGAAGCAACCCCATACCATAATACTATGACCTCCATGTTTGATTGTTTTTGCTGTGAATTGTGGCTTGTATTCGCTGTTAGGTGGCCTACGGACGAAACATCTGGAACCCTTTCCACCAAAAAGAACAATTTTGGATTCGTCAGTCCATAGCACATTTCTCCACTTTTCCTTTGGCCAATTTAGATGTGCTTTAGCAAAAGATATCCGTTTAGCAACGTGCTTAGAGGAAAGGAGCGGCACTTTTCGAGGACTACAGGCATTGAGGCTGTTGTCTCGAAGTCTGCGGCGAATAGTTTCCACGCTTGCCGGCACATCCAATGTTTTTTTGAGCTCTGTAGCTGTTATAAAGGGATTTGCTTTAGTCGTCCGTACTAACCGCTTTACCATTAAGGGTGACAAAACTCGCTTCCTACCACGGGATTCAATTTTTTCCTCATATCTTAGGGCATTTATTATCATTTTATTGGAACAGCCCAGCAATTCCCTTATTTGGGAATATGATTTACCCTCGGACACAAATTTTTTTATTAGTTCACGTTTTTCAGGGGAACAATGCTTTCCGCGACCCATAACTATATAATTTTTATAATATTATTACACGATTTTATAGAAAGTATTTAAAAAAATGTTATTACCTTCACGTTTTCACTTTTTTTCACAAAATTTTGCAAAATAAAATTAAAAAAGCCTACTGGTGCTATTTTATTGCCTGCACAAAATGATGAGTGTTGACAAAAGATATTTTATAACTGATTAACAGTTATGAAATTTGACAACAAATGCACACACTCTGAGAGAGCATAAAAAATGTAACTGTTTTTTACACTCCAAAAAATAATATAGTAAATAGGTGAAATTTTTACATCTTTCGAATCAGAATATTGCAACTGGTGCTATTATATTGACCGGCACTGTATATATGTATGCACGTATGTGTGTGTACGTATATGTACACCGTAAATGCCCAAATGCACTTGCATATTCACACGTTTGCAGAAGAAGGGGTCGAGTGCCAACAAAGGCAACATTGGCGTACTTGAGTTTATTTAAATAAGTCAGCTTGAAGTGCCTAAACATACTCTGGCACATATGCGCACACATACGAAATTGTGCGAATTTCCGCACGATTACAACGGCAGTGTGCCAACAAACATGAAATTGCCTAACGGTAACATAATATGTATTGTTATTGCTTTGTGCTCTTGTTTGTTTTCTCCTCGTATATGTAAATTTGTGTGCATATGTGTGTATGTAGATGTGCCTGTGCATGTGTGAGTGCATTTTAAATGCTTCAAAATGCGGCCTGTATATTTGCATTCACACTTAACTCAGTGAATATGTTGTATGTATGTATGTGTAGGTTAAGACGCGTTAATGTATATTTTAATGCGCGCCTATTCCTAAATATTTGCTCAGCCACTTTCGCTGCCATCTTTTCTTTGTGCGCTCTTCTACAGTTCCGTTTTATCGGATAAGGCATTTAATGCCTTGTTTGAAAGTTGTCATTATTCTCTCTATTTTCCCCTCGCCTGTAGTCAGACTTAGATTACTTTTGTTGGTATTTTCAAGTAGTTGTGAGGCTTTAAGGCTGAATGAAAATGTGTACTATCAACTAATGGTCCTTCTATTTTGGTGTTAAAATCTAACAGTGCAGTTCGCGGAAGAATTTAGTATTTTAGTTAGCTGACTATGAAATTCCGGAGTTTTGATTAAAATAGAAAAAATTGTTTACTTACTTTAGAAACTACCTTTAGTTTGACAAAAATTTGTTTACCTTCTCTGGGAGGCACTTTTTATTTGACAAGAGTTTGATGAGTGGGGTTCACCTTAGTAGATCCTTTGCCATCCTCAAGGCAGGAATGAACGTCGGGGTGTAAATTGTTCGTGGATTGCGGAAAATTTGTTAATTTGTTGGAAAAGTCGTCAATGAAAAACTCTGCTAAGCGTTCATTTGAGCTTTCGAATTAGTTCAGTTTTTTCCCAAGCTTAGTGAGCCTCTATGAAAGAAGTTGCTGATTAGCTATTGTAGAGTAATATTCATTTTGATATGCAACCTTCAACCTACAACTAAATTCCTATATTCAGTAATGGTGGAATCGGAATTAGCCTTTAAATACCTCAATTCTTTACTGGTCTCAACTGGTCAGGTCATTCGAAACCAACAAATTACAAATGTTTTCTTGTCAACATTGCAAGTAATGGCTACTGAACTAAATTACATTCTTAGGTTGGTGAAATGGTTGAAGCACCGGTCTGGCACTCTCCAAGTTGCACTAAAGCGCCGTTTTGAGAACTCCAACCGGCACAGATCGTCAGCCAAACAGAACTGTTGATATAATGGCGAAGGTTGATGGGATCTAGGTTGGAGCCCTGCCCCAAGTAGTCGAAGAGAGAATTATTCTGTAAACTTAATCGTCCCGAATGTTTACACAGAATGCGCTCAACTCTGATAATATTGCTTAAATTTCAATTATATTAAAAGAAACCGTAGTTATTGCCATTGTTTCCAAATTACTTTAATGCATTTTCACCATCTTGGATATTTAAGTTGTATGCGGACATATAATGCAAATAGATTTGTATATCTTCATAAATATTTTCTAATCATAGTTTATGGGGACAAAAATATTTTTTCGGAGTAGTGAATCTTACTAAAATAAAGGCGGAGTTTCATAAAAAACTTGAGAAATTTCTATTGTGCACGTATTTTCATTATTTTCAGTGAAAAACTACCATTTTTCTAATACATGAAATTTTCATACAACTCTACTGCGGCATAGTTCAAATTGATGAGATGTAGGTATTGGATTTTTTCATACCAAACTGGCATGAAAGTGAGACGCCTAGACTGTAACTGTTTTGTTTTTTTCTCTGTTAAGGTGAAAAAGTGCTGCATGTCGATTTGTTTCTGCAGGGCGAGTCAAAGTTCCCCTTTCTTTCACATTATTATACATAGTAAATGGGCATAGAAAACTATGTGATCCTTCCATTTTAGATGCATTATGTGTTCAGCAGTTCTATGTAAGAAACCTCGGCGAACATTTTGGTGGAACATTTAACCCTGCACCTCCTCAATAGATGTGCTTTTATTGTGTCTTTTGAAAGGAAGTGCCAAACATTCTCATAGCAGAGGGATATGGCGGGTAAAAATGTACCACAAAAATATTTGCCTTGGAAATCTACAATAAGTCTTTTAATACAACAAAACACAAAATTCAACATAAACATGCAAATGAATCAAAACAGAAAATGTGTAAGGGTAAAGTTCGCTAGTGTATATTGGAAAAAATGTATCATAAGTGTAGTGCTTCTTTTTTTACCGTTGCGAGTAAGTCACAATAGAAATAGTGTTAGCGTATATTGAAAAAATAGTTTTGATAAATTTTTAATTTTGTACCTTTGCAAAACCATTTGATTGCGAAAGCAGGTAGCTTTTAATTGCGTATACGCAGTGCAGTCCCAAGAGAACGAGAGAAGCACGGAATTATAAGGCTTTAGAAAGCGTGTTAGTTGAGATGAATTAATTTGGATCTTTTACTTAATATAAATATCAAATCTCATCATACAATGAGTAATATCATTCAACGAAGATTATAGATTGTCAGGAATGTAGCTTTAAAATTATTCAAAAATGGATAGAGATGCCATATTTACAGGCTTGAACACATTTTATTTTAAATTCGTAACTTCTTGGAAAGTTTTTGAACAATATTCGTGATCAGCGCGTAAAATCAACTCCAAAGTACTAGTATAGGCCATATACACCTGGTGCGTATTGTATCGTACACCTGTGTTTTTTTTTTATTTATTTCTTCATGTTTTTTTTTTATAAAAGAATAATACAAAAATACCGAACTTTGTTCCAAATCCAAAAAAATTTAACAAATATCAAAAAACAAAAAAAAAACAGAAAACATAAAAATTTGCAACTTTTTATTTAGAATTTCGAGATGAATTCTTGGTATACTTTTTTATAGCCCATTCAATGTTAGTATAAAAAAATCAAGTTCCGAGTAACTCAAAATTCCTATTGATTTTTGGCAATGTTTTAAGTTGAGGTGTTGAGCGCTTTCCCCCATATAAAAGACTACCGAACATGTGCCTTTCTATAAAGGGTTTTCCAATAATTGATGTTATTTTGATATTCAAAGTAAAATGCTATTTTTTAATATAAATGATCGGATGTTTATTTCACTATAAAGAGGAAGGTATGCTGTTAATAGTGGAAAATAACATCAGGAAAATGACCACCACGACCACGCTTACAGGACAGTATCCTTTCCATGAAATTTTCCATAACCGAATTGCAAAATGGTTGGCCTATGTCCTCGATATTCTCATGAATTTCATCTTTGAGGTCTTGAGTTGACCATGGGCTGTTGGCGTAGATCTTCTCTTTCACGTGGCCTCAAAGAAAAAAGTCACAAGGTATCGGTGCCCAATTGTGATTACTTCTCCGGAAACTTTTCTCGTAAAAGATCAATGGTTTAGTTGCTTGTGTGGCACGTAGCGCCGTCTTGTTGAATATAAAAGTTTCGCAGATCAATACCATCCAATTCCGGCCATAAAAAATCGTTAATTATCTCTGAATAGCGCCTGTTAACGCCTGTTATTGGAAAGCCCTTAAGAGCAAAATTCTCAACATCGATTGCAAAAGAACAAAAATTCTTAAATCAACGCCATATTTTAGCGACTTTAAACTTCCACCTTATTATTATATATTAGAATTGAGGGGAGTATAAAACTGCAATCCAGAAGTTTTGTTTTAATTCAATTCTTATAAAGAAACAAAAAAACAATATCACATCTGATGCAACCGAATACATGAATAAATAAATACGTTTATTTGTTTTGATTTTTTTCGAATAAAAAAAACCATTCATCAAAATTGTTGCGAAAACCAATAAAACTATTTACATAGGATGATTGATGTGGGGAGTGTGAATTTACTTAAACATTCAAAGACCTTTTATGTCATCACTCTTTGCTTTTGACACACCTTTTCGCATTACAAATGTTTACTGTATCCGTATGCGGGAATAGAAATTATTTGCCAAACGGGAAATCATTCCTGCCCTAGCGACTAAACGAGCTTTCACGCCAGACGTCACCTTTATGGCATTTTCGACACTCAAGGTGTAAAGACCAAATCGCTCCTTATGAACGTGGCAGAAAGATAGCCCAAATAGGCGAAGATTGATATAAAGTCAACAGCGAAATTGCCAACCCAACAGCCTATTATAGCCAACGATCGGGTTAGGGGCAATCACATGCAGGTAAACTTGTAGTCGTCCGCACAGGTCAACCTGTCAATCATTTTTGGCCACAATCAATGCCGCAATGGACAACAGAAAAGCTCTAATTGTCCACATGTGTGTATGTGGCAGACCGAATATTGTTGGTTGTCTATCTGTCGACTTGTCTACTTGCATGACAGATGTAAACTTCACTGGTGGGCCACCTGTGGGTGTTGACCGTTGTTGGCTGTTTTCGTATGCAAGACTTAAATAAAACATGAGCGGACAGTAGCTAGTGAAAAAATTATGTAAATACTAACCAAAGCAAATGCGCATATGATAAAAAAAGTAATAATAAGAACACAAGCAAACCAAAATTTATTCGGCAAAAGATGGATGATAGAATGCGCGCTGCCATTTGGCTGGATTCTTCGAAGTGAAGTAAGTTAGTAAGCGGAGAAAATCACTTTACAACAACGATGTGGGAATAACGCTGAAGAATGGCACTAAGGCAAAAAATCATTTAGGGTGCGGAAATAATACTCAAGTGGAGCCAAACAGCTGCTGTAATATGGACCGGTCCGTGTTGCTCGTTCAAATCTTCACCCTTCAATCGTTGATTCCTCTCTTTGACATAACCAGTCAGGGATGCTGAAAGATGCGTGTGCTTGACCAAGCAGACAATTTGTGAACGAAATCGAAACGCAGCAAAAGTAAAAGTGGCATTCTCTAGCGGCTGGACAACAGCTGGGTGTGCGTAAGGGCAAATTGAAATACTTAACTCACGCTGACAACAGATTGTGATTTAATTTCGCCAAGTAATTTCAATTGAAAGGAGATGTATTTGATTTTTTTCCACGACTTGCCAAAGAATAGTTTCAAGCGTGCGTGTGCGTCGTCCAGCAAGCGAATGAACAACACATGGATGGCCGAATGAATGATTGATAAAGGTAGCGATAAATAAGTTGTACGCAGCATAATTGCTGCTCATTTCCTGGACAGCTGTTTTCCTTTTCCGCTTCCATTTTGACTTTTCGTTGATGCTTTATTACGGTTTCTTGCGTTGCTATTTTATTTTATTGTCTACTTTTGAATTCGATTTTTATTGATCATTGGAGAGTGTGACTTTACAGCCAGTTGTTGCCATGCGCGAATAGTCAAAGGCGGATTCAGAGTGCGGGTATGTGCCGTGAAGCTGTAAATTTTTAAAGAAATTTTCACTCAGCAGCTTTGTTGACCTACAATTTGAGGTATTCGTAGCTTTTAGATCATTTTTTGGCATTAATGAAGGCATCATCAATGTACACCAGCAACTAATCAATTTTTATTGCTGTCAGGCGTATGCATATACACAGAAGATTCTTTATTTATCATTTGATTTATATAAGGTGGCGCAAAATTAATCATATTTGACACATCATATTTGACACAGAAACCAAATCAAAATGTAATTTTTTGTTCAAACTTTAAAATGATGAAAATTGAAACTTGTGAGAATTTTTAGAAATTTAAAACTGCGACCCATAAGATCTATTGCGTCCAATTGATCTATTTTGGGTTGTGTTTTTTTGTTTGTTAGTTATGCATTTCTTCCATATAATGAATACCCGAAATTTGTTTATATGGAAGAAAATGCGCAACACCGTCAAAAAAAAAAGATTATTAAAAATCTATGTAAATTTTGAGCTATTTTAGACTTTCAGTAGATCAAAATTGAATAGGCTGCAAACTGCATACTCATTTGATTATTTAATTCTGACTAAAATGTTGGAATGTTTTACGAAAATTAGTTGAATTTTTTAAAACTTTGCAGCGAAGTTTGCAACTTTAATTTTTGTGATTGTTGTAGTATAAAATACGATTATATAAAGAAGCATTAATATTATATAATAAATAGTCAACGCTTTGCAATACTATGTCGCGCTGCTATTATTTATTTATTCAATAACTAATAATTTCGTTCGCAAAAAAAAAGAAACAAAAAAACAATTTATAATTAATTGTTATCGTGTACTTTTCACGCTATAAGGGCGGTCTTACTTTCTAATCAAACTATCAAGGCAAGCAAGTTCCCAGTTCTATGAGATTTTATTACTGCCTGAGCTATGGTCTTTACTAGAAATTTTCTGACGGAGATGTCATTTAATTTGTACCTTGTAATTTTTTTGGAAGGCACCGTCGCACCATGGGTACGTGAGGCATGCTCCCATTCCTGCTATAACAGTCCTTCACCTTGGCTGGATACCACTTCAGGATCTACAGATATTGCATCAGAGCCAGGTTTATGTCTGCTGACACAGCAGCTATCTGCGTCCAGGTTTCTCTCCTGTGGGCGTATGAAGACTCTACTCTCGATAATACCCACTTCTTACTCGGTGTTTTTTGGAGTAAATGATACATCGGAAATTTTGCGATAGTATGAAACTTACACGCATTGTTTTTGCATATGTTTGATTCCGTAGTGAGTGCTTATCTCAAGCGTCTGTTCGATTATTTGTCTCCTGTGGTATGCTTCTATTGTTTGTGATTTCGTTAAAAGCTTCTCTGTCCCTTCTTGTCTAATATTACGCAAGCTATGACATTTGTTTTCCACCTATGCCAAATCTCCATTCATTTGTTCGTTACAGAATATATTGAAGTTGTCTGTATTTTTGATAACGGAGGCTATGCCCTAAATGAGCAGTTTTCCTGCACTTTATCATCGTACGGAGTTGGTTGGCTTGGTTCATTCGGCGAAGAACCTCACTGTTAGAAACATGATCAGTCCATGAGATGTTCAGTGTACGGTGGCTCTATAGGTTTCTGTCCTATGTATAACCGCTACATATTTCCATGGCGTACACAATTACTAACCATACGTAGCATTTCGCGAAGCGCATCTTTAATTCCATATTAATTTCATAGCTGCAGAGAACTTTCATATTTGCAGAATGAAGCTCTTGCCATTTCTATTCGTGTTTTAAATTTCTTCGATGCAGTCCCAATTCTCATTAAGATGACATAGTAGTATAGAAGATGTTATTATTATTACTCAAAGACTGATACATAAAGACTGATAAGACGATAAAAAGTGTTCAAGATCAGCTTTCCATTTAGCAAATATTTCTATTATTTCTAGTATTTTCTAGTGCCTGGGAGTGGAAATTCAGCCAGTTTTATTTTGCCTTTTATGCCATTGTTGTAGCAGCATAAACAGTCCCCATACATATACGGGTAATGCCGCTGAAGTGACAATCTTTTCCCGGATATAAATCCGGGTCGTTCCGGCTACTGTCATGGGAACGATTTTTTCTTTTATCTCTATCCTGTCATTTATCTCTACTGCTAATCTAAGTAAAGGGTTAAGGTATGGGCCTTTAGCACTGCGACCATATTGATCTATTGTTAAGTATGCTTATGAAGCTCCTTCTGAGGGAGTGATTGAAGGTCTTCATCTGTAAGCATGAACTTGTTTAAAAACCTTTCGATGATGAGATGTTCTATAGACTCCTCATCTTCGCAGCAAAATCTGCAGGTGCCTGTGTTAGTTATGCCTAATTTATGTAGGTGTTTGTTGCAGGTTGAGTGACCCGTGAGGGCGCCTGTGAGAGTGCGAATGCTGTTTTTGTTTAACGTGAGGGCCATGTTAGCTCTTTTAGCGTTGAAACTTAGGAACTTTTTGGAGTGTCTAAGACCCTCTACGTTGTTCTAATGCTGATTTAATAGAGTTTTGGCCCAGTATTTTACTTTTTGTTTTAGACTATTTTTGTTAAATCCGAACATGGGACTAGGTCCGATGGAAGTTACACCTGCCCCTTTTTTGGCTTGAAAGTCTGCCTTTTCGTTGCCGTCATATGCCTTATGTCCTGGTACCCAAATTAATGAGACATTGTTGTTGGATGCCAGGTTATTGAGTGCCTTGGGGCATTCTAAGAGAGTTTTTGAGTTGTAGGTATAGCTATCTAAAGCTTTTAGAACTGATTGGCTGTCCGAGAGTATTATAATCTTTACTCTCTTGTGGTTTCTACGTTGCATGATGTTTGCTGCTTCCATTATTGCGTATAGTTCCGCTTGGAAGATGGTGGTGTCCCTGGTGAGAGTGAATGATTTGTGGATTCTGGGCCCCACTACTCCTGCTCCTACACCATAAGGTGTTTTTGATCCATCAGTGTACCATTTTTGTGAATCATCATTCATCTATTTTGGGTTTGTTTTCCACTCGATCCTCTCAGGAAAGGTAACTGTGTATCCTTTTGTGAAACAGAGGGTTGGGTCAATGTGGTCTGAGACTTGAGCCATGCTTATGGTGTTTTTGATTTTATTTAGGATACTTAGGTGACCGGTGAGGTTGCCTAATTTGAGATTTTCTTTCATGTGTAGCATGAGTGCTTGCGTAGCTGCTTCCTCTTGGATTGCTATAAGAAGTGGTGGGAGATTAAGGAGTGCGTCGATACTGCTAATCTAAATCTTAACTCTGCTTCTTATACATATATAATTGGCGTGTAAACCCTTTTTGGGTGTGTGGCCGAGCTCTTCCTCCTATTTGTGGCGTGCGTCTTGATGTTGTTTCACAAATGGACTCTTGTTTAGTACCTTATTTTTGCCGCAATTTTCGTACAGTGTCGTTTTGATTATATTAAACTATTTTGAAATTTGATAAATTTTGCTTCCTTCAGCATCAAAATATCTTCCGAATGATGTATAATTATTTCCAGCTTAGAAATATAGTTGAGCCGTAGAAGAGATGCAAAGAAAACATGCTTGGCTATTTATATATAAAAGATTTTAGGTTCTGAATTGAAATCTCCAACAGCTTCCACCATTAAGTTTTTCCATTGGACTCTTTGCAACTGCAACGTCGTTTGCATATCCAACTTAAATGCTTTGCATAAAACTTTTTAATTCCTCTGGCAATGCTTTGCAGCCATAATAGCAATACTGCATTTGTTGCATGCAACTTTATCAAATGAAGCGTATTACGACAAAGTCAAGCGAACTTTTAATTGGCCAATGGCATATGCTCGTAGATGCACTTGCATCTGTACACTTACACACACACACACACACACACACACATCCATACAATATACACACTCTTAACAGCAAAGTTGCCCAAAGTGAAGAAATGTATTTTGTGGCAAACAGGCAACAAAATAAGTTTGTGGCCTCAGTTGTGAAGATGTCAATCATAATTCAAAGTGAGAGTCATCAAAGTCTTTGCTGAAAAGAGAAAAGTGATTTATTTCAATTTTTGTTTTTTTTTTTTGTTTTGTTTGGTATGGAGCCTGACAAATATATCACTTTAATTGGATTTGCTTGTGGTCTATATGAAAAATTTCTTATAAATATTTTCATGCTTTTAAGATTTTGCAGATTTTATTTTTTACTTTAGGTGTAGGTGGCTTAAATCTTTATATGAATAAGTTTAAGCTTATTCATAGAGCAACTAATTTGCCAATTACTCTCTATTAGGTATTAATGAACTCATATTTATATTATATTTCTGGATATTAACATATTATCACCTCTAATGTATGTATGACTTCTCTGTGCATAGAATGCTTCGTATATACTTACTTCAGCGTACTTAAATCTGATTCGCTTTAATGCAAATTTTAAATTAGGAAGCTAACAGAAATCTCTTGCCAGACCATTTTGAATGTTCCGGTGGAAATGTCTGGGTGGAAATCTTCTTGTTTGTCCAGTCTTTTTTTCTTAGTCATGCTCTGATATTCAGCAAAAATGTGAAGCGGAATAGATTTCGACTATAACTTTGGCATTTGGGAAACCAGAGGTCCAGTCTTCAATGTCTTGAGAAGTCTCAAACCACTCAAAAATCTGCGTACGCGATAAATATTCATTTGGATACATTTCCGCCTTTTCAAGTTTCATGCGAAATCTTAAAATAATTCGTCCCTGCATTTTTATATCACACATTTTTTGAATGAAACCGCGAAACAACTCCAGTGCACAAAAAGACGACGGCTATACTGATATGCTTCTAGAAGCGAGAGGTACTACATTCGAAAGAGAAGACTTCACGCTAACCTGCAGTCTGTCGCTTGGTCAATGGTGCATATAAACTTCTCCTTTTCCATTTTTACAACATGGTTCGAATTTTTTTCCTGCAATTTCGCATGATTTCAATCCATTGATCTGATATGGAAACAATCTCGTGCAATTGTTTCGCTTTAGTAACATCATCGAAGCAAATATCGGAACGATTATAAAAGGTGGCACAAAATCAATCATCCAATCTTCTGCGGCTATGAACCCAGGGTTATTGTTTTTTAGCCACCTCTGCTTATGGGATGGAGCGGAATCTTGCTGTAGGATCCACTCTCTCCATTGAAGAGAGTATTGCTTAACTTTTTCACCACGCTATCTAAGGCATCCTCCTAATATACGTTTGCCCCGATCTTAATCCCTTTGGCACAGAAATGAAGAGATGTAACACCTTTACAAGGCACCCCCCACCATGCCATTACAGAGGCTGGATGGTGACCACGCTTATTTATGAGTAGACAATCCAAATGTGAATTTATTCTCGTCACAGATTTTATGGCAAGACTAAGTATATCCGTAGGTATATCTGGAAACCAGAAAATTTTGTGTAATTTTTTCGATGCCATTTGTTGAAAATTTTTCGAAAGTGCTCCACCAGCAATAGAATGTGCTAATATATACATTATTATTATTGGGCCATGGTGCACAGCGACATCTGAGGTCGTCTCATTTGCTTGACCGCAAGTCTACATATAATTGAAGGCTTCTACTAAATTTGATCTCTTTCTTGCGTGTTTTGTAGCATTTTATCAATGGATTCAGAGTCACACCACCTAGGTGCTGATATTTCATCGCCTAGCTCGCAAAAGGAACATTCGCTTGATTCTACTAGTCCTAGTTTCCTGAAATGAGCACGTAGACTACAATGCCCCGTATAGAACCCAATGAAAGTGCGAAAAGTCTCTCTATACAGACTTAAGAATCTACTTAATTCACATGCACTCATCTGGAGAGAAGGATAAATTGATCTGTCTGCCTCTGTTCTGGACTTTGCTGTTTAATTCGCAGCATTTTACCAGAGACGTCCGACTTTATAGCTGCCTCCTCGAACAACTATCTCCAATATCTTGATACAAAAAAGAACAGATTTTGATTTTGATAACTCCAGATATACATAAGATTTATTATTATTTACTTTTCTTCAAATGATCTTTGGAAAAATGTGGCATTTAAAAAATAAAAGCGATAACATTGACCAACAATTTGTAAAAGCAACTAGCTGCGTCGCCCGTGCAGACTTTAACATTGAATGTGAGGATGAATTTCTGCATGCGTTGACTTGATTGACGTTTAATTCACCTCCTAGATGCTGATGGTTGCCTGCCGGTCGCGTACTGCTAATACTTTCATCGTAACGCTTGATGATAAACTAT
Organism: Anastrepha fraterculus; assembly: GCA_037575425.1. Taxonomy (NCBI): domain Eukaryota; kingdom Metazoa; phylum Arthropoda; class Insecta; order Diptera; family Tephritidae; genus Anastrepha; species Anastrepha fraterculus. The sequence continues at coordinate 43,691 of JAYXIM010002638.1, forward strand.
ACTTTTTGTCTTTCCGTTCGGAGAGAAAACCAAAAGCGCCGATGTTTTAGCGACTCTCGTATGGCTGACCGTGGGAACACAGCACAACTCTACGTTTACACCGCTCCCGTCTAATAATTGATCTTGCGATTTATTAAGCGTCATTACGTTTACTAAGCGAACCGAAAACTAGGCATGTTTAAATTGAAACTTGAGATTGGACTCTAAATATTGTAAAATGTTTAGTAATGATTAACCTCCAACGCTTTCTTTCTGGTGGGCAAATATTTTGCAATAGGTGATGCGATTTGAAAACGAGCAAAATCAAGACTTACGGGTTTTAATAACTTGACTCTGGCGTCACCTACAGTCCAAGTATTGTTCGGAAGTATTTTTATATACATTTTGAAAATGAATCAAACCAAACCTTGGGTACAATTTTTAGTAAACTGCGGGTGACTCTAGGTGCACCTGATGGGAAATTCCTTTCGTGCAAATCCCGTCCTTGTAAGATTGTACTACACAAATACAGGGTGGGCCAAATAAGACCTACTACTACTACGCAGCAGGTCCATAGTTTGCCTAGCAGTATGCGCAGTTGCTCCATCTTGTTGAAACCACAAATTAGGATACTGCTCCGCCATTGGCCGCAAAAAGGTTTCAATCAATGTTCTGTAAGTAGCTCCTGAAATCGATTCCGACGTTTCATCCTCATTTTCGAAGAAATATGGGCCGATAACTCTAGTGGCCATAACACCGCACCAAACAGTACATTTAGATGGGTGCAACTGATGTTGGTGTGTTGCCCTTGGATTTTCAGAGCCCCACATTTAAATGGAAATGCGTTCATCCGAAAAACTCGATAATTTTAACGCGTTGTGTTGTACTGTAGGGTTCCATAATAAATGTCCAACAATTCAATTATAACCTACAAAAAGAGAAAAATAAATATGTCAAAAAATAAAAAAAGTTATTTGTGCTTAACATTAGTAGGTCTTATTTGGCCCACCCTGTATAATACAAATAAAAAAAAAGTCATTTTGCGTAGTATCGATTAGAAAGTGATGTAAATATGCAATACAAACTTCCATTTAGCCGAACAATGCTTGTTCTGAATATCAGTTTGGCCAAATCGAAATTTATTCCCTACAGAAAAACCATGCACAAACTGAATATAATTCACTTATACACCCTTTTTGGGTGCTTTGCCGAGCTCCTCTCCGATTTGTGGTGTGCGTTCTAATGTTTTTCCACACAAATGGAGGGACCTAATTATTTAATTAAAATTTAATGAGGAGCTTTTCTTTGGCAGAAACGTAGTCGAAGGTTTGCCATTGCCTACTGCGGGGCGATCGCTATTAGAAACAACTTTTTTCTATCATTTTAATGTCTCATGCACGTAGTCACACAGCTACCTATTCGGCTACGGTGGCCCAATATGGGGTGAGGCATCAAATAAATCTGGAAAAGATTGTGATCATCTTCCTGTCTTTGCTCCTTAAATTATTTTTGCAGTGCCTGACCCAGTTCACTCCGTTTTCCTAAACGGATTACTCTCCAAGTAGTCTTCAGCACTTTTAAATGTTTGTATTTTGTTTGACTTTCGTGCCCATAATGCCAAAATGATGTCCGTTCAAAGCAAAATAAAAAAATTTATATATTAAGAATAAATTTGTGGAAGACCTAATTTTTTTTTGCGACAAGTGCTCATAGAAATAGTTTTTAACATTTTCACCTTGATGTAGTAGACCCTGCGTCGTGGTATAATAGTATTTCTACAATTTTCCTAAAATTTCTGATTAAAAAAAAAAATTTATTTTTTCTCGAAATTTTGTACAAAGTTTGTAGCTTTAAATTATATCGTATTTGTTCTACTATAAACTATATTGTAATAAGAAATATTGTGAAAAATAAAAATAAAAAAAGTTAAATAAAATTGTGAAAAGTAAAAAAGTAATCAAAACTTCGCAATATGTAACACTGCTAGTATTTTGAACGCAGGTGTATATATGTGACGTCAATTCATGACTTATGAGCCTTCTAATTGATTAAGGTTCTCGATTTTCACGGTCATGACCGTCTACCTATTTTCTGAATTTATACTTAAGGTTTGTCTTTTTATGCTATTTTTGTCAGTCGCTCTTTGTGTTTGTATCAATAGGCCAGTGAATAGAAAGCCCGTACATGTCAATGATCACAAATTTCTATTAAAATTTAATAGCACGCATACAGAGAATCAAACTAAGCTGAGGCGTGTCTGAATTAAGTCAAGTCAGCTGCTCGCTATTTGTTCATCTAGCCAGTCAAAGGCCAAAAGTCGAGCAGAGCAGTCAAACTAATCTCCGCGGAATTGCCTGATATTGAAACTCAAAAATTTAATTCAAGCGAATCGCACAAAGGCAAACCTAGTTGTCTAAAGCAAAATGTCTACTAACGGCAAATAGGGCGAAGATAAAATCGCTTGTCAACTATGAACTTGCCTTTGAATTTTGTTCATGGATGTATGCATGTTTTGTAAATGTATATGCGTCTGTGTGGGCCCGCGTTGGAAGCCCCAATAAATCGCAGTCAATCAGGGAGCTTAGAAGCCACTTGCGACAGAGCAGCACTGACAGAATATAATAATAAAGCAACAATAAGAATCTTTATTCCTCATCTCGAACGATAAGCCAAACGACGTCAAGACCAAGGGAGAAATGATAAAAAATAAATAAATATGAAATTATGAAATTGAAAATAAAGTGAATAGAAAAGTGCGGGAAAACAGAATGTGTAAATCCGCTTGCAATAAGAGCAAAATACACTGTATGGTATGTAGATGAAGCAGAGAGATTGGCAAGCAATCAGCCAAGCAGCCACTTTAGAAAGCTGACTGAAAGCGTCAAACAAGCAAGAGCTGTTGAGAGTGACACCAGGTAGTGCGTTGCGCTACGACGCGTCGCGAAGGTACTTTGCCGCATCGGGACTTGAAGTAGGTGGACAGAGTGTGCCTAGATGCATACTCGTGGTGGGCATGTGGGAAGAATGTCAAGCCATGCAATTTGTACATGCGTATACTCGTACATGCATGCATGCAGGTATATGTGGCACAAATAGATGGATAAATGGACCGGTGCAAATGTGTGGCTATTGCCGCGCTACCGTCACGCATCAACAACGAAATCTGGTGTAAACACACAATTCAACCCAGATGAGGAGGACATTACGACGACGCGAATGGGTTGGGTTGGTTGGGTTCGGTTGAGTGGGTGAAAGTTGACGCGTAAGATATGAAAATCTTAAAATGTAGATCCAATTTCTCAAAAGGAATAAAATATGAAGCTGAAAAAGAAGTTTTCAATTTTCTGAATTTTTCATATGTTGATGCCAGCGCAAAGCGTAGCAGCACCGTTGTGTACTAAGTGGCGCACGCCACCACCAAAAACGACAAGCGCGAGGCACTTAACAGCAGCACCGGCAGGTTTTCAGCTTCGTGAAGAATGCAATATTGCATACTTTGCGGCGCATTTGATATTTACGCGCATCCATTCTACGTGCAAATGCGTGTTTACATGTTTGTGTGGAAGTGTAATGCGTCACCGCATTCTCACCTCGCCATCTACAGCAGGATAAATGAACAACAACAACGCGCTACAACAAGCAAAAGTAAAATAAAACAAATGCATTGCCACATTTCTCATTTCGCATTCAGTATTCTAAATTCCATATTTCACTGTATTTTAGTATTCGCTAGAAGCACTGTAGTTGAAGAAAAACAGAAAAAAAAAAACAACAAAAAAATAAAGCTGCATAACAAACGATGGACCATTATTCTGTAGCTTGCGAATGGTAGTAAAGCATCTAGGGGAAGGAAAAAAATATGTATACATAAAATACAAAAATAAAACGAAGCAGCTACGACGGTAAGATTTGTTGGGTGCAAATTGAATGTAAGTAGCAAGAAAATATGTTGAATTATTTAGCAGTAACCAAGAGCAGCAACCAAACAACCATAAAAAGCCGACAGCCGTGCCGCAGTTTCTGATGGTCCAAAAAGATAAGCAGATTTTCGCACTTCAAGCATAGAGCTTAACACACACAAACATACACACACGTCTACATACGCACTTAGTTCGCTCAAGCCTTTTTGGCATTTTAGTGTTGTCACAAATGTGTTGTATATTCGGAAATTTTTAGAATAACTGAAATTGCACTTACGCCTGTGAGTGCAAGGTAGTTAAAGCAGACGATTTTGTGTAATTTAAATTAGTTGAAGGCAATACGGATTTTAATAAGCAATAAGCAGGAAAAGGCTTGGCAAAGTGCAACTTAGGATTTCAAAGAAGGTCTTACGAATTTACCCCACTTGGTAACTTCAAAGTAGCTGATAGCTAGAGTTTATATTACATATAAATATGTAAATACACTAGGCCACTGGCGGTTTTCTTATGAAGTTTGTTTTCCAATTTGCGCAAATCAGTAAAAAAATGCATTGATAGAAATAGTTAAATTTTTTCTTAATAGTCTTTTTTCATTTTTTCAATACTCAAAAGAAGTAGTCAAACATATACAAACATACACATATAACGGGTGATTTTTTAGCTATTATCTTTTTAAACAGTTGGTTTAAACAGCTAACGCACGTTTCGTGTTTTGTTTCACCGTTAAACATCTTCAGTTTGGTCTATAATTTAACAATGAATCGTCTTATAAACGAACAACGCTTGCAAATCATTGAATTTTTTTATAAAAATGCGTGTTCTGTTAAGAAAGTTTTTCGCGCGCTTCTTCCATTTTATGGTCAGTTTAATCGACCCACTGAAGCGGCTATTCGAGCTATTGTGACTAAATTTAGAACCAAATTTACATTATTGGACATCAAACCACCAACACGCTTACGTACTTAGAGTGCGAACTGAAGAAAATATCGCAGTTGTATCGGTCAGTGTTAATGATGACCATCAATTATCGATTCGTCGCCGTTCGCAGCAATTGGGCCTCTGTTACTCAACAACGTGGAAAATTTTGCGAAAGGATTTAGGTGTGAAGCCTTTGAAAATACAGCTGGTGCAAGAATTGAAGCCGAACGGCTGGTGAATGGGCTCTTGGAAAGTTGGCCGAAGATCCACTTTTTTATCGAAAAATTGTGTTCAGCGACGAAGCTAATTTTTGAATCAATGGGTACGTAAATAAGCAGAATTGCCGATTTTCGAGTCAAGATCAACCAGAAGAATTACAAGAGCTACCAATATATCCAGAAAAGGTCGCAGTTTGGTGCGGTTTATGGGCTGGAGGTATCATTGGACCGTACTTCTTCAAAGATACTGCGAATCGTAACGTAACTGTGAATGGTGAGCGCTAGCGTGAAATGATATCCATTTTTTTTGCCCAAAATGCAAGGGCTTGACTTGCATGACATGTGGTTTCAGCAAGACGGTGCCACATGCCACACAGCACGCGTAACAATGGACTTGTTGAGAGGCGAGTTCGGTGAACATTTTATTTCACATTCGGGACCTGTCAATTGGTTAACCAGATCGTGCAATATAACGCCTTTGGATGATTTTTTGTGGGGCTATGTTAAATCTCATGTCTATTCAGACAAGCTTGCTTCAATTAACGCATTATGCTCATGAATGATTTTGGAAGACATACCCTTGAATAGGGTATCTTTGTGAAAAACTTAAAACATAAAAAATTGTATGGTGAAATCGTACAGGTGAAATCACCCCCTAATTAGCTAAAAACTTTGAAACATATTTTTTCAGAGACAAACCTAGAATATTCGCTGGAAAATTTTCAAAAAATGTATAGTGTCAGTTTGTGCTTGCGAGGTCAAACTGAAGGTCAGCTCAAGGTCAAACATGGAATATTCACCGAAAATATTTAAAAAAATTGCTTGTCACAAGATTTCAATAAGTTCATGGAAAGCGCATCCACATCCGTCAGCAAAGTGTTATTGGCATTACTTAAGTCTTCAAATATGTAATTTCACGTTTATACCAAAGAACATCTGATACAAAGTTTGTAGAGAAAAAATCGGCATCAGCCGCCTCAGTAATGGAGGAAGCAGAAAAACAAAGATTTGGGAATACTCGAAACGTTTATTTTTGACTTTATATAGGTCCACAAATTTTTTGATTATTTTTTGATATATAAAAGCATAAACTGCACAAAAGTAAAGTAGGAAATACTCAGTGGCTTCCGTTATATAGAGATGAAAATTTTGATTCTGTTTTGTGCAAGTTGTTTTTATTGTAATAAAAAATAATTGTTGATCTAATAAAAGATGAAAAAGGATTTTTTCCGTAGGTACTTTATGTTAAACCGTTAAAAAAAGTCGAAAATTTTTGGTAATTTCGAATTTGGCAAACAAAAATTTCCTCTTTTGTTCGGTAATTTCCAATTTAGTAAACATTTTTTTCCAAATTTGTTTTTTGGTTTCACTATTTGAAATTTTAGAATTTTTCTAAATGCCAAATTTCCGTTAAAATTATACCTAACTTTGTGATATTATAATATTAATAATTGGCGCTTACACTTTTTGGTGGTTGTTTGGCCGGCCGGGCCGCCCTTCAATTTGTGGTGTGCGTCTGCATGCTTCTTCACAAATGGAGTTCATGTATAAAAATTGGAATTTGTGGTGAAAAAACTGAGCATCGTGCAGTATTTAAAATCTTTATTTTGAAAGATTTAGGAGCAGCAGAATTTCATAAAAAGGCATAAAAAGTCAAAGAAAGTGTTTGGGGTCTGTAGGATCCCTTAGCTAAGTAAGTATGGAAAAGAAATGTGTAAACTTGAGGGGTTGGGGGTAGTCAAAATTTTCAAAAAATTGTTTTTTTTTGCATTAATATCTTAAAGCATAATATCTTAAAAATATTGCGTGAAAATTTGAAGTGAATCCAGCAAATACTTTTCGAGTTATTCAACAATTACCAAAGGGCGCACCGGAGCGTTCGTGCCTGATCGAAGAATTTTTTTTTTAAATTTCGATTTTTTCTTAAACAATTAATTGTCGGCTTTTTTCTCGAAAATCTAAAAAATATTTTCTGAGGCCGTAGATATTTGGCTTCATAGATGCACGAGTACTCCGTATTTTACATGGAGCATTACAAATGGATAGCTGTTCGGGTACTTAGTGTCACATTCGGTAACAATTCAGCTGTTGCAGCTGTGGAGCAGTGTTTTGCTAGATATGGGAAAATCATTACAGAGATAGTATAAAGTTGCTGGACTATCATTCTGATTCCACCTTAGTCACCTTGAATTTGAAACCTAATTTGTTTTAAAAATTCACATTCTTCAATTTTTCCTTCTTTGCTTTTCAACCAACCTGTATTTGTGGTTAAGCAACTAAGTAAGCATTTTACGATACTCCCATTTTGAAATTATGCTAAATCAGATGTATTCAATTTGCAATATTTATGAGAGAACCTTGTTGAAACTTTACTTCATTGATTACAATTAAATTTTTTGATTTCAGATGATTTACAATCTCGCTTTAGTGGTAGCCACTACCAATGTTGTTTCGCTCGTCCAGATCGCAGTTTGTTTGCCACTCAAAACTGCTCTATAAATAACCCCAATTTACAGCCCTAAAACTCAAGAACCAAACCATTCAGAATTCTCCAGATGTTGAGAAATATTTTCTGATCCACCTTTTTCACTCAAAAACGTTATTTGATGACTTCTTGAAAACTACTTGACAGAAAAAAGTTTTTGCGAATTTTCCGACTCAGCGACCGATTTCACATAGCAGTTGGATGGTTCGGTTCTTGGGTGAAAAAATTATTAATTATTTGTAAACCAGTGTAATAGAAAATATAAACAAAATATATGCACCTAAATGCATTATGCTTTTTACAAGCGCAAATTTTAAAAATTGATTACACACCCTCAAAAACTGTCTAGTCTGTAACCACTGCCGTAGAAATCAAGTACATTTTAACAGCAGCTACTGCCGCACAAACTACTGCGTCAAGCTACGTGCCAGCGTTAACAACGTGGTTTATTTTGCTATTAAAAAGTTTAATTTTCCGTAATTTCGCACCCACAACTCATCGATTTAAGCGCACGCTTCTTTGGCTACAATGAGCTCGTCGCAAGGCCAACTTCAAGCAAAGTACCGAGGAAAATTTGCTCGCTATAGCGATAGTCGTTTGTGCCAAAAGTGCGTTTAGAATTTGAACTATCAATTTTTTGACTTTGACAGCGAAACTAATGTCCTTGATTTGTAAGTAGTTCTGTTCAACAAAATTGTCTCAATAGACTGAAGCTTATTCTACTACTTACTAGCTTTTTTTTTACTGAGAAATCATCTGTTTAGATAAAGCTCTTTTTCATCTCAGCTAAAAAAAGAATTGTCGCATTTTGAGATCGGAATCGTTGACATTTAGAAGCCGATTCATCCACAACGAGTAACTATATAGAGGATTTTAGTAGAGTCACATCATTGGACAATTTTTTTGTTCCGAGAATGCGAAGGAAGCTACCGTTAGAGTCACTGGTTAGCCTTACCACGCCATGATAACTAATTTTGGGTTTGCCAGAGGATGCTTTATACGATATTTGGTTTGAATAAGGCGGAGTGACTTGCCCTATAGCCAACCTGAGGTTAGGTTTCTAGTTTGGGCTCAAATTTCGCCCTTCAATTCTAATGTAGTAAAACCACTTCATCTCTTTAATAAATGATGAAATATTTTAGATGGCTGCCGGTTCAAAGTCTGCCAGACATCCTAGAAGTAAAAGATTGAACTACTATATATCACATTATTGAAGGAACAAATCGATCGCAGAGGAAGGTTGAACACTTTCCACCTCATCTTCGGTCTTTCAGCAGCAACAGAAGTCATTACGCGTCTCCAAATGTTCTCATAAGGTAGAGCGCGGTTATGATGCCGACCATTGCATTAATGGGTGGTCAGTCTACATCGATGAGGGACCTAGTTCTGTGTTCATTCCTTCCACGGCAGACCTGTCTAGTTGATTTTCGTTGCATTCGCTCTTTGGTGTACTGTCATTGAAATTCGTACAATCAACCGCAACAGTAAAGTGAATTGGCCGCTGAGAAGCTATGATTTGACATATTTGACAGCTTTACACAATGTTTTTTTGAGCCTTTTTAAAGTTGTAAAGTTTACTCCAACCACCCAAGAACAATCAGAGTTAAAGCCTGATATCGAAATTGCCATAAGTGTCGAAACTGACGGAAACTGGAAAATTGGGTTGAGCAAATGGCCCTCCGTGGATGAGGTGTGAATGCAATTGTGTTTTATTTTTAATGGCAGTGCTCCAATAAAAATTGAAAATTATAAATGAAAATAATTTTCATTGGTTCATTGTTTTTTTTTCTGTTTTGTTTTTAGTTGTAGTTTTAGTCGAATTAACTAAGTACAGGCTCTATAGATTTGTACACTTATCCAGGCTGAAGAGTCAGTGCTCTAAGAATGGCTCCTTCTGTGAAAATTTTCGCTGCCAACAATGCATTGCTTAAAATTAACTCCTTGCAGGCAATAAAATTGTCCACTTGACATCAATTTTTACATTACTTCAAAGCCACAAAATCGCTGGAATAAAAGTAGTCTTTTCATGAGACAGTTTCATTTTTCATACCAGGGTTTGTAAAATTCAGTAGCTGGGGTAGTAAGTACACAAGTATGGCTACGCGTGCACGCTGCTCCGCGCGTAACTGCCAGTGTCAGTCACATACTTTAGAGCCAGCATGCCGGCATGCCACAATGACAGCATCAGCTCAATCCCTACGGAACGGGACATGCATATCAAATTAAGATGAAAAGTGTTAATTTTGTAAGCGAGTGAGCAGCTACAACCGGAATAGCAGCCAGCCACTTCATGCACCGAACGTATGATTTAGGCTTTTTACAGGAACTGTCACTGCATGGCTGAGAAAACTAAAAACTGCCATGGGAGTTTCCAACACACTAAAGATACATAAGACCGGCACAACATGTTTACAAGTCTTTCACCGGCTGTTTATTGGCGACGAGCGCGATAAATTGTGAGTGAATGTCAGCGATAATTAGAGCTGATTTAAAGATAAAGGCCAAACCAGAAAAGGCTGCATGAAAAAAAGTTTATGAGATATCAAAGCGATGTCTTTACACGGTATTTGAGGAATTCTCGGAGCGCAGAGTGGGGGTAATTTGAGTTGTATGGTCTTTTTAAATTTTGTTTTAAGCTGTAAACAGAGTCGGACTGAATGATGTGCACGTACATGGGGCGTGGCTGCGATTGGTAGACGTCAGAAGAAAAATATCCTGTTCAAAAAGTGGCTCGAGTGCGAACATCCATCAACGACGGAAAGTTGGCTCTTTGTGTTTTAATTTTATTTAACTCAACTCAACTCTAAGGCTGCTGACAAAGTGGGTTCTAGAAGGTGTAAAACATTTTTGTCTTATTTTATTAAGGAAATGCGCGTTTGTTTACGAATGTGTACTAGCTTTATTCACTGAAAATTTTTAATAATAATTTATTCTTTGTATTTTCTTCTGCGCTGAGTCTGGGACACATAGTGACTACTTAAAATATATCTATTACGTAATTTTTCTCGCTAGAGCAGGTTGCACGATAAGACAACATTAACTGTTCGTTTCTTAGTGGGGTTAGGTCTGCGCCGAAACCCTTTGGTTCTCCTTGTACACGTGAACCTTGAGGGTTTCATTCTGGTGTCATCTGCTAAACGAATAAACGGATTTTCAGGGCAACATTTTTTCCTGCCTGCTGCGTATTTTGACCTTAGTTGTAGATGTATTGAAAAATGTATAAAAATCTTTTCTTTTTTAACAAAGCTTTATTTTACAAAACTGTAATTCACTAACAAAGCTTTCTAGGTCTAGGATGTGTTCGATTGAGACATGCCCTCCACAACACTGACAAGCCCGGGAAGGAGAGGCGCGGAGAAGATGTTCGTATGTTAGTTTAGTATGACCGAGTCCCAGACGTGTGAAAGTTGTGATCTGGTGTTTGGAAAGAGAAGTTGGGAATAGGGATTTTTTACAATCAGGATTTATAAGGGTGCATGGATGATTAAATTGAGGCCATTCAACCTTTTTCAAGTGGAAATAATGGAGGTTGATAGTTTTCAGGATGTCATTCGAGGAGAATGTGTCGAAAGTGATAGAGGGTTTGAATATTTATTTTTGGTTGCTGCATCAGCTTTTACATTTCCAGGGATGCCTATGTGGCTAGGTACCCATAGAATCTTTATTTTATTAGGATATTTTATTACAATAATTTATCCCTGATTCAAAAAAAAAAAAAATTATTTTCGACTGTAAATCAAACGAAAACTGTAACTTGCAAAATGAAAAGTTTTTTTTTTTCAAATATTGGTGGTTTTTGATTTACGTATAGTTAAGTAATTACATACAATCATTTGTATGTAATATTACCGTTATAGTAACATACTCTGATTATCGCATCGCATAAAGCGTGCTCTCAGTTGTCAGCTTAAGTGCGTACCGTTGTTTTACTTTTGTTAGCGGCAAATTGCGTATGACTTTGCGCTGTTTACTCGGATTCCATACATGCCGGCGGTAAAATGATTATACTTTGTGCATACTATATACATACATATTTACATACATACATACAGTCATATAAACAATACGATCTATAACAGGATGGCGTGTCAAAACTTGATGCGTCAATTAAGAAATAGGCCTTTAAAAATGCGCGGAAATAGGCGAAATGAATGTTAGCTTAAAATCGGACCATTTTCGATGGCATATTGTCAAAAAAACTGGCATGTGTGTGGTCAGACATTTTCTAGCTATACTCGTTGCAAGTGATAGCTCTTCTACAGCAAGTACAGTGATCGCAAGTGGCGATTATTTCACAAAATATTTTTTAAATCGAGGATGAAGTGCTCGAAGTAAAACAGTTAGTGTGCCTTAGATATCGCAGGTTTTTTGATGTATGAATATGTATAGGAGTACCGGTGGTTCTACAGATGTGAATGTGAATCAAGTGAGTAAATAAATAGATAGATTCTTTAGTATTATGGAAATATACGTAAATTTCTTAAAAGTATTTGTTGAAGAATATACGACTGTGACCCAAATGGGGGTCTGCAGGAAAACACAATTAAATGACTTGAATACCAAATTCGTTCGAAATAAATTGCGCAAAGCTCAATTATATTCGTTTACAGTTAACTGTCTGTCAAGTGAATGTTGTTGTTGTTGAGGTGGTTGAACATTTCCACTGAAATGCTTTTAATTAGTGACCAGCACCGTTTTACTACCACTATCACGTGTGATGATGTATCTTTTTTTTTTTTTTTTTTTGTTTTTTATTTATGTTTCCAAGTCAGATCCATTTAGTGAGATCCAAGTATAGCAGCAAATCCTCTATCTCGATGTCTGAGATCTCCTTGATTTGCTCTAGGAAAGACTTACCAAAGGATCGGAGTCGTGCCCTGGCTAGTCCCGGACATTCACATAAATAGTGAAAAGACTTTCCTTCGCCCCTTCCGCTTGACAGCTTCTACAGATAGGATTGAAGGGTACATTGAGTCTAGCTGCATGATACCCTACTTTCCAATGACCTGTAAGGGTTGCAGTGATGCGTGAAATGTTTGACCGAGAACATCCTAGAAGGTCATTCGTCCTTTGGATTTTATATGACGGCCATGTGTTTTTTGTTGTAATACATGTAGGTATTTGCTTCCATCTTCTTTCGGCTAAAGCATGATAGTGTGAAGCAATGGATGCTTTTAATGTGTTCAGTGGGGTGGAGACTGCCACTGCCTCTGCTATGTCTGGTGTCGAACCTTTTCTTGCTAGCTCATCATTGCCCCGTATGTTCCTATGACCGGGAACCCATATCATCAGAGTAATTTGAAGCCAATGGCTGAGCAGTTCCAGCTCCTCTCTACACTGTAAGACCAGTTTGGATGAAATGTAGTTGGAGTCTAAGGCCTTAATAGCTGCTTGACTGTCTGAGAAGATAACTACTCTTGCACCAACTTCCTTGTAGAACTCTAGGGAATCAGTGAATATTAGGTGAAGTAAAAAATTTTACAAAATTTACTTATAACTTCACCATAACGCACGTGAAGGTATCACTCATCGTTTCTGTCGTTGTGCTATGCACGTTTGGGTATACTGACGACAAGAAGGCTACCGTAGTTGAGAGTACGCAGTTAATCTATTAGTATCTTTATTAAGTTCTAAAACAGCTCGAATCGGATATCAAATCTGGGTGAAGACTCATCTTTCATGAGGAATCGTATTTTCATATCGACGGCTATATTCACAATTAAAATTAACCGCATCTGAAGATCGTAAAGACCAGGTGATTACAATTTAATTACAACCACAATGTAGGCGACAAATCTATCCTCAAGAAACTAGAAATTGCAAACTGGTGGGTTACATCCATGTTTAATTTCGAATACATCGGGATTTCTGCTAGCCTTCTGCTCTTCAGCTATTTGTTGTTTTGATATTTGCGATAAAAATTTGATAATTAGAAATGAATGGCGAAAAATTGATTGACTTTATGGAAAATTATTCTTATTTTTATGATAAAATGCAAATGTTGTCATTAAATTCTACTTCAATATCAGCTATTTATGGTTACGGCATGATTACGCATGTAATGCTACGGACTATGGCTTTATGGCTACGACACCATACAACACCGGGCCTTATGCCCCGAACTCTTTTATAGTGTGCTGCGACATCCGTAGATGATATCGTATACATTTCTTATGACAGCCAGGCGCTGATAAAATCTCGAACAAAGCAGTCGACAAGCTCTATAGTAGCCATAAAAACTCCGCATATTTCTTAACCAGATGGCTGAGTCATTTCGCTCAAATGTAACATGGGTTCCCGATCATTGCGACATTGAAGGGGATTGTAGGGCGGGAGGACTAACGAGACTTGGCACCAAACTTCCTTACAAGTGCACAGAAAATGATGTCAGTTGTGTGTGCTTAATTGGTAACGCGTAACTGGTATTTTGACCATTTTTATCGACTACTTTGCCTTTTTAATTTTCATTAATTTTGAATTTTAAAAATATGTAATTCATTCTACGACAAATATCATATAAACCAAATATTTTATACAAGATTTATACAAAATTGTCCGAATTTCTAACTTTTGAATTAGAATAAAAAAATAAAAATGGGCACGCAGTTTTATAGCGCATTAAAGTCTCCTATAAAAAGTGCAAGTTCAAAGTAGCTCAAAATTATTGTTGAATTTTGGAAATTGTTTTTCGTGAAGGGGTTGCGCATTTCCTCCATAAAGCGAACACACGCAATATTTTTTCACAATTTATATTTTTCTAAGAATCTCATTCACCTGTTTTTAGTCAACTGATTAAGGCTTGAGCAAAGTGTTTTGTGACAAGTCCGAACGGAAAACTGTCAAACTTTCTACTAAAACTTGAAAGGAAAGACGTTCGGTTGATGGTCGGTATCATTACAAGACACAACCCATGGGGTCAGCGTATGACCACCATTGGAATCATTGAGGACCCAATGTGCCTGTCGTGCTTGGAGGAGGCGGATAGCACTGAGCATTTCCTCTGTGAGTGTCCTGCCGTTGCTAGTACTGAAAAGGTTTGCCCTTCCACTCAACGCTGAGAAAAGTGATAAAAAATATTTCAAAATTACCTACGCGTATGTACCTAGCTTTGTCGCGCTCACGCGTTTCATATTAATATCACTTTGAGTTATCAGCTAATTTCCAGGGCAATCATCTCCTGACCAAAACTTGACTTCTCTCCTTTATCCGAATGTGGCATCTTAAGAATATAACACTGAATATTTTCGCCCGTTCACACTTATACGAGTATTAGAATGGCGTATGAAAAACGTACAGGGAACAGCCAATATTTGTTTAGAGAAACATAATCGCAATAAGTCAACTCATTTCGCCAGAGGACGTTTCAAATCCTCCCTGCTTCCGAGAAGCAACTGAACTTATTAAAAGCTTTTTCAATGAAAAAATTTAACTGAAGGAAGCACCTGCTTTTTTTAAAAGGTTTTTTAAGGCAGACATTTAACTGGGGGTTCCGTTCTACTGCCTGCCACCCAACGAAGACTATTAAAAGCAACTTTTGCTAATATTTTAATGCAAACATAACGCCAATAGCTACAAACTAAACTTAATAAATTTATTATTATTTAATAATAACCGCAAACTATTTAATATTATATTTTAAAATATTTGCTACGAGTGATCCGCAGAACATTCAGTTCATACAATTTTATTTTCTTCCATTCAGACTCGTTTTAAAATTTTCATCAGCACAGTCCCAGTGTACTCACTAATGCCCCAAGCTGATGTCATCATCAAGGGCAGTGCTACAGGAAAAAACCAGAGCGCACGCACAAAACCATTATACTCATAATAAGAATGTTTGAAATTCAATCGCTGAAATGTATTTCAGTTTCACTGTCAATAAAGGTGGAGACTGCCGGCAGACAACTAAAAAACAAAAAACTATTTATTGTATGGTAGCCCGATGTGAAAGATGTTTGAATGCAAAAAATGTGTCATTAGTGTAGAAAAGTAATGGGACCATCATGAAATAATGTGAAATTCAATATCATATCTTTCATTTGCCGCACAACATACGAGTATCAGAAATCGTGAAAAGTAAAAATTTTGTTTCTGAAAAACCTAAATACGTGGCGGTGCTAAATATTTATAGAAAACCACAGACATTTGATTTTGTGGTACATAGCGGTTTTTTTCTGTTATCCGCTTGAATTCCGGCAGAATAGGGTCGCAATAGTTGGGAATGGGGAAAATTAACAAATGAAGATATTTTGTTTTCACTTAGCTTATCGTTGTTGTTGGAGTAGATAACTTATTTATTAGTTGAAAGCAAGAACATCGAACGTTTTTTTTTTTCGTTTAAGAAAAGAAAAAAAAACGTTGCCTGGTTGTGTGCCTGCATATACCTATAAATATATTCACTTATGGTCATGGTCAGAGTAATAGACACAATATTTTGACCAATCAAAGTTTCAGACTTTATATAAATTTATAAAAATTAGGGAAACTTTCTAACTTTTCAATCAGAACTAAGAAAGGATTTGAGAACACAGTTTTAAAGCCCATTATATTTTTTTTTATTCCTTGATATCTCTTGTCAAATTAACAATTAATAGTTTGTACATGAAATTATTTATTTAGTTATATGAACAAATACCGCTCTTAATCAGAGCATAGGGCGGAAACAAACTCAGACCAACGTGAGCGATCTTGTGCAATTTTTCGAATTTCCTGCCAGGAACATCTTGATTGGTATTTCGCGTGTGTTGATCGCATCCAAGTTGTTCGTGGTCGTCCTCTTCTTCTGGAGCATTGTGGACTCCATTCTAAGGCCATCTTTGCGATGTCATTGTCTTCTTTGCGTATACGCAAAGGTGTGCCCAATCCAACGCCATTTCCTTTCTTTGATATCATCTGCGATGGGCTTGCACATCGAAATATTTAAAAGATTTTCGTTGGTGATAACTCTTGGCCAAAATATGCGGTGAATAATGCGCAGACATCTGTTGATAAATGTTTGTAGGCTATTGCATATGGTATCTGTGACTTTCCATGTTTCGCACGCATAAAGTAACACTGGTTTGATGCTTGTATTGAAAATTCGCAATTTTTTTTTGTGCTGATATGTCTTGATGACCAGATTCGGCTCATCCTGTGGAAAGCGTGGCGAGCTTTGTTTATGCGGGAACTTACGTCAGCTTCCGCTCCCCCATTTTTTGACACTATGTTGGCCTTAATTGTAACCAGCGTGCCATCCACTTCAAGCGTCAGTGCGTCCTGGTTTGGAATTTCGATACGTATTAGCTTCGTTTTTTTGAAGTTGACTCACAATCCAACTTGGCTTGCATACTGTATTAAGGCAGTAAGTTTAGTGTGGGCTTTAGACAATTTGTGTTTCAAAAAGCATATATCATCGGCATAATCCAGATCGCAGAGCTTCCAGTGAATGCCCGATGGAATATCGATATTTGTTTTTCTTATAATGTCATCAAGTACAGTGATAAACAGTAGCGGCGATAACACACAACCTTGACGCACACCATTGTGAATACTGAACAACTCGCTCTTTTTGCCTTTGAAGAGTACACTGCACACAGCTCTCTCCTCAAGGAATACCAAATTGCGCGCCTGTTCAAAGTTTCAAAACCGCGCTCAAAATCCACAAATAGTAGGTACAGTGGCGAACGCCATTCTGCTGACTCTATAATCATACGCAGCGTGTTAATATAATCTACACACGATCTTTTGGGGCTAAAACCATTCTGTTCGGTGCGCAATATGTTGTAGAGAACTGTGGCGATTCTCTCAAGAATGACAAATGCCAAGATTTTTAGTACGGCATTTAAAAGAGTTATGCCACGCCAATTTGCACAGCGACTTAAATCGCCCTTCTTCGGAATTGATATTATTATGCCCTCTTTCCAGTCGATCGGGATGGTGTTTGTTGACCAGATTTGTAGTAAGAGGGGACGGAGTAGTGGGGTTATTTCATCAGCACCGAATTTTAATAACTCAGGTGGTATACCATCCGAGCCAGCAGCTTTGTTGTTTTTAAGCTTGTGGATTGCGGTTTTAATTTCCGTGCTAGATGGGAGCTCAGTCGAGATATCCCTGTTGGGATTCCGTCGTCAATTGCTGGGGGCGGCGTCTGCTTCTTCAACGCTTTCGCGAGTTTCATAATGTCTTCTCCACTCGGTAAGCTGGTTCTCCACTCCACGGTGGTTAGTGTGTTCCCATCTATATTTTTTAATGGTGGTATGTGGGGTTTCACATTTGCTAGTTTGTTGATGGCAACGCATACACCTTTTAAGTCATTATTGTATGCAGTTTTTTCAACGGCGCTGGTAATCTCGTTATAGTACCTCTCTTTATCTTTTGTAGCCTTGTAACGTGAAGCGAGATTCACTTTCCGTATAGGATCGTGGGTAATTTGGAGCTGATTTTTAATATCCTGTCTTTTTTGAACAATTTGCCAAGTGCTTTCACGTAACCACGGCGTATTTTGTTGCTTTACAAAGCCCAATGACGACTTAGCCGCTGAAGTACATGCTGTTGCCACATAATTCCACGTATATTCATCTCCAATGTTCTCGAGATTGGTGCTCAAACACCTCCGGTATTCTTTAAGACTGTCTGGATTTTTGAGTTTTGCAAGATTCAATTTGCGGCGCCCAATACAACGGTTGTTGAGAGCTGCTGGACGAAGACGCACTTTAGCAACTATAAGGTTGCGGTCGCTATAAACGTCAGCTCCTCTTAGTGATCTCACATCCAAAAGTGTGTTGTGAAACCTCTGGCTGATAAGGACGTGGTCTATTTGGTTTCGCGTTCGACCGTCTGGAGATTGTACATGTATACTCTGTGTATATCTTGTCCATTATATTTTAGTATAATAAAAATAAAAAGCAAGTTTGAAATGGCTTAAAAATTTTCGTAGATTTTTGAGAATTGTTTCCCTGACGATGTCGCGCATTTTCTCCAGGTAAAAAATGCTCGAAATGTCATGCAAGATCACATTGAAAGGAACCTCGGGAGATAATTGGAAAAAAAGAAATGTAAATTGTGAGCTACTCCGTGCACAATAAGACTATGTATTTGAATTATGGAATCCCATGAGCACGGGATTTCGGTTTTTTTTGCGTCTCGCCTAGGCTTGTAGGCAAATATCCCGGGATTGTAATTTTCTACGAATCATATGTTGCAATTTTCGGGATTAGTCCCGACATCTCAGGCCTGTCAGAACGAGCTCCCGACAAATCCGGCATCGTAAAAATCCCAAAAACAGGCAACCTTAATGTACATCTTTTGTAAGGCATCATCGAAATAAATATTCTGTATCTTCGAAAGCTTTTGAATATTAAAATATTTGTATTTTTCATTCCACTCCATTACTTTGCATAGAATTTTGTTATTGTGATTTTATGTGAAAAGTTATGCTTAGCCTTGCCTCAAATTAGTGCGTGTCAAAGTGTAGAAGCGCGGCACTGTAAATATTCATATTAAAATCCTGCCTGCATCCGAGTAACGGTAGTAGTTACACTGTCATAAAAAATGCGCCTTTTGTTTTGTCAAATTTTTTCCTTGCTGGCATTTGCGTTGATTAAAGCTAACGAAGTTCTAAGTGAACTAAGTCTTCCTTGCTGCGTTGACCAGAGCAGCTTTCGACGACGGTACACGAACGCCGCCTTTGCTTAAAACCTCGTGTCAAAATATATTCTTTTCACGCTGGGCATAATTAAAATTAGCTATGATATTCTACTTCTTGGCAGCCAACGGATTGCTTCCGTTTTACCTTGTCCTTTGTGTGTGTATGTATGTTTGTGTGTGCATTATAAAATTTCTCTTTTTAATTGCGTTCATTGCCAGTTTTTGCTGATTTGTTTTTTTTTTATAATTTGCTCACTTGTTACTTTATTAAGTGCTGCTTCTTGGCGCCTTTACGAGTAACAGAAAACTCCTGCCCTGTCGCTTATGGGGCGGGTTTAGAAAGAATGAAATGGGATTTACTAGGATTTATGTACAAGAATTTCTTCGTTTAATATCTCAAAATATTAGTTTAAGCAACACCTTCATTGTTTATTAAATTTTTGGATATGCTACCCTTACCATGGTGATTTATCCTGTGTGTTCGTGTTGTTTTTTTAATTTTTTGTTTATATAATCACGAGGTTTTAGCTCTTTTTTGGTTTTAATTTGAAACGATGACGCTTTGTTTAAAATTCGAATGATGTAATATCACCTGTGCATGTGCGATAATAAATTTATTTACCGCTGTTTACAATCCGCAGCAGTTAGCAGTTGGCGGTGGTGGTTAATTAAACACCCACGCACTGGCATAAACGTTGTCTTAACGTTTTTCGAGCCATACAAAACCGCCACCAAAAAATTCAGCTTAGGGGTGAGATTGATTGAAATTCAACAAGGAACCGTCTAAATGTTAGTATGCATGTATGTGTGGGTAAAGTTTACTTTTTAGACGATCGACGGATGACATAATGAGTGGCGGCAGACCTCATTTCCTTGCGATAACTCCGTGATTCTGAAATACGTGGGTGCTAAAAATTAAAGTGATTGACAAATGCGTGCATGCAAACGGAAGTGTGTATATGTACGTAAGAAGTGGGGGTGTAATTATCACATGAAGGAACCCAAAAATGTCGTCAACCAAACCATTCAATGATATTTATAGAATTGGCACTATGTTGAATTCATGCCTTTTATTATGTGGCAATCTGTTGGTATTTTTTTTTTATTTTGTGTTAAAAATATTCAAGTAATTGTTTATTTGTGTTTTCTCGTAAAAACCTGCCAAAATCGACACTTAATTGAAATATTGAGTTTGCTGTCAGGTGTTAGAAGCTTGCCAGGAGATTTATTTCACTCAGGGTTTATTGTTTATTTAATCATTGACTAATAACGTTAAGTCGAAATGAGTGCATCAAAAGACGTGTGACACTCAAATGTTTTTTATTTTTATTTTTGCATGTTTTTTTTGTATAAAATTATCCTGCTTACCTGTATATGTAGTTGTGTGTGTTTTAAAAGCGAATGTAGATTACGTAGCGCTAATGGCTGAATCGGGAAATTAAGTCGACTTGTTTTAGCTATGCACTTCTCCTTCTTGATTGTCACCAATTACGCGGTTTATCAAATGAATTACCTAGAATTTATTTTCCTAAAGCTGTTACGCCATCTAAATTATTCTTATACACCCTCTGCTTATACAAGTTACCCCGTGTTCGAGTTTCTTTTTGAAATTCAAATCAAACCAATATTGGGAATAGGAATTCTTTCTCTCTTTATATGTATTATACGAGGGGTGCCTTTTATTTGGCAGGATTTGGCAACCCTGGTGTTGCAATCTGGCAACTGACAGCTGTATCGCAAAGTTTGACATTTTTTGGCTTTTACGTACTCAGAACGTTTTGAAATACCAGCGCTATTTGTGTTGTTTACAGTAACTTAAAAGATTCATCTCGGTCCAAAAATGGAATTAAATCGTGAACATTTTCGTGCGATTATTTTTTACAACTTTCGACGTGGATTAACTCAGCAACATTGCATGGATGAACTTAATTCATTTTTTGGCGATGAAGCTCCATCAAGGACCAGTGTTTATCGATGGTATGGTGAATTCAATCGTGGTCGTAGTTCACTCCAAGACGAATTTCGTGAAGGTCGTCCAAAATCAGTTGTTGTTCCGAAAACCATTGATGCTGTGCGCGAACTGATATTGCAAGATCGTCATGTGACCTATCGTGAGATTGAGACAATCTTAGGAATTAGTGGGACCAGCATACATTCAATATTACATAAACATTTGACTGTCAAAAACATTTGTTCACGTTGGATCCCACACAATTTGTCAATCGCTCAAAACAAGGCTCGTGTCGATTGGTCGAAGGAAATGCTCAAAAAGTACGATCGCGGGGCTTCGAAACACGTCTAGGACATCGTGACAGGTGATGAATCATGGATTTACGCGTATGAGCCCGAAAGTAAACAGCAGTCGACTGTATGGGTGTTTCAAGATGAGCCAAATCCAACAAAAGTTGTTCGCGCACGAAGCACTTCCAACCAAATGGTCGCCTGTTTTCTCGGAAAAACTGGACATGTCGCAACCGTACCACTAGAACAACGCATAACAGTAAATTATGAGTGGTACACAACCATTTCTTTGCCAGTTGTCTTCCAAGAAATTAGGAAAACCAATCGCCAAAGACGGATCACTCTTCTCCAGGACAATGCGAGCTCTCACACATCGCACAGTGGTCCCGCTGCGTAGGAAGAGCGGTCATAGGAACTTTTGGCGTGATAAATGACTTTTTAGTACGTTTTTAAGTTGATAAATGTTTTTATTTGTTAAAAAAACATTAAGACATATAAAAAGTAATATATATATAATAAGAATATATATAAGATATAATAATAATAATATATAATAAAGTAATATATAATTAATATAAAAAGTCAAAAAAAAAATTAGGTACACACATTTTTTACATAACATTTTTTTGTTCCGTTTAAGGTTTTGCATAAATCTTAAATTATAAACAGTAATAGAAAAAAACATTAAATTCCGAAAGGATGAGTTAACTTATTCTTATTTATGAAAATAATAAAATATTCACTTTCCAAAAAGTTAATGTATGTACTTAGAAATACAAAACTTTTAACTCAGTAAATCTAACACTTCTCTTGACATCATAGATTTCTTTTTACATGGTAATTTTCGTAGACTAGATATAAATGGATCGGAATTAAGAAGAAGCCTGTGTAAAAGATCCGTGTAAGTTACAGTTCTTGAGTGCTTTCTGGTATTATCACGTCTGAATTGTTTCACTAATTTATTACATGATTCAGCTGCCTCCTCTGATAATTCTCCAATTGATAATAAACAATGATCGATTACCTCCGGCCCATGAATGAGCACTTTATGAACTGATGCAGGTAAATTATACCATGAATATTTACTAACTAGAATTTTAGCAGTGTCTAGTGCGTATATTTTGAATTTATTCGAATTAATTTTAAAACCAGATGAAAGACATTGTAGGAGATAACTACATCTGTCTATAACGTGTTTGTCTATTCCTGTGATTTCGGATGATATGGTTGAATGAAGGAAAAATTTTCGTGCTGTATTTCCATCATTAGAGGTGCCACTTCCTCCACTTCGCGGTTTGTCAACTATCAAGCCTAATTGTTCTCTAAACTCCCTCTGAACGAATTCCTTTCTCTTAGCTAAAAGTGCTTTTTTCTCAGATGAACGTGCTTGCCACCTTTTAAATTCGATTCTTTAAGAAATATGAATAAAGTATTCAAAAAATCTAATCTAAGAATGCAGGGGTATAAACCAAATTCAAATCTACTGGAGTTTACTTCTTTGTTTCTACACTTTTCTACGTCATTCATTTCTTTAGGTGTCGCACCACAAATCTAACATTTACTCGTAAATGAGTCACATAGGTACAGATTAGACCCTATATCAAGCGCAGTCGCAGGTCATCGCAGCTGGAAACTATTTTTCCTTAAAGAGGACATATGTAAGAATATTTTAATGTATGTTTCATTTGTGCGAATTCGTGCGAACTTAGTTAAAACTTTACAAACTTCTTATAAAAAAAAAAAAATGGGAAATTTTAAAGTACGTATTTCGTACGGTCTGAAAACCCATCAAATAATAATTAAAAAAGATAAGAAAACGTTCAACATGTTTTACATACCTTCAACTTGAATTTCCATTGTACAACAGGTCATAAACACAGTAATTCTTAGAAAAATAACACTTCCCGGAACTGCGTAAGTACGGAGCGGAGACCACGCTAACTATCACTTTTCAAATTCTCTTACTTTGGAGGCACAATTTTAAGTGAAGTGTTTGTGCAGTTGAAATTTCTTTTATACTCTAAGTTACTATGACTAATGAACTAACATTTAGCTAAATATTGTTGCATAATTTTAACATGACTATTTTCATCCAATGTCCTATGGCGGAACCACTGTGCATCGGCTCAAACAACTGCATTTTTGAGCACCCAAAACATCGAATTAATGGGTCATCCGCCGTATAGTCCTGACTTGGCACCGAATGACTTCTTTTTATTCCCGTACGTAAAAAACAAACTGAGAGGTCAACGTTTTTCGACACCTGAAGAAGCGGTTGCGGCATTCAGAATGCATGTTTTGGAGGTACCTCATTTAGAGTGGCAAAAGTGCTTCGACAATTGGTTCAAACGCATGCAAAAGTGTACAGATCTTCATGGAGAATATTTTGAAAAACAATAAAGTGATTTTCGATGATTAAAATTTGTTTTTGTTCTCTAATCCCGAAATATAAAAGGCACCCCTCGTACACCTCTGTTCAAACTAATGGTAGCGCGACGAATTACCAAGTTTTAGTTTTCTTTTATGTTCTGTATTTTTTATTATGTATAGTGCCCTCTACAACAAACATGATTTAACTAAAGGTTCCAAGGTATTGGCTATATGCAGCTATTGTCAGACCAATTATGACCTACGGAGTTCTGGTCTGGTAGCCAAGAGTCTACTTAAATTAAGCAGGAAGGATCTAAGAATCGTAGAAGGTTTCCTATCTGAACACTGTCTAATAGGAAGACATACCAGTAGATTAGGGGCACCATCAAATGGCTGTTGTTGAAGTTGTCAAGATATGGAAGAGGTAATCGAACATCTTCTATGCGGATGCATGGCGCTGTGTAGAGGACGCTTGAGATTGCTCGGTCTCGCTTTTCTCCATAACATTGCGGATGTTACGAATCTTAAACTACCCAGCATAGCCAGTTTTTTAAATGCCACATAAGGGTTTAGAAAGCACCAAGTAGAGTAAAGATAGGATAATTCAGGTGGTTTCACAAGAGGCCTCTAACTGGCCTCGGTGCGTCAAAGGACAGCTACTTCACCTAACCTAAGGGTTCCACACTTTGCACAAAGTTCAAAACTTGAACAAATTCAAAAAAATACGAATTTCAATTTTATGGAGTTATATATATACATATATAATTGGCGCGTTCACCCTTATTGGGTGTTTGGCCGAACTCCTCCTCCTATTTGTGGCGTGCGTCTTGATGTTGTTCCACAAATGGGCCTACAGTTTCAAGCCGACTCCGAATGGCAGATATTTTTTTTATGAGGAGCTTTTTCATCGCAGAAATACACTCGGAGGTTTGCCATTGCCTGCCGAGGGGCGGCCGCTATTAGAAAAAAACTTTTTCTTAATTTTGGTGCATCGAGATTCGAACCGACGTTCTCTCTGTGCGTTCCAAATGGTAGTCACGCACCAACCCATTCGGCTACGGCAGCCGCCTATGGAGTTATATAGACAAGTTAATTTAATCTAAAGATTCTCGTTGATTTTTGACAATCTATTTTTCGCTAAGATATCGAGCATTTACACACAAAAGACTCCACATAAAAGACTTCCAAACAGGTGCTTTATATGAAAAAAACCCCAAAAAAAAAAAGAAAAACATCACGGTTTTTGAATGACTTCAAATTTATTCAGTAACTGGTTGACCTCTGTTGAGCAAAATATCGAACATTTTTCGGAGTTTCAAATTTCGCTAATTTACCATTTTTGTAGTTGATTTTGAAATTTTTACACGATTTCCGATATAAAATAATATTTTATTTTACATGTGTATATCCTATACCATCCACCAATATCTCACAAATACATAGACAAACATTACAAGTAAAGCTAACGGCCACAGCTGCCAGTGTTCTATCTATTCTAAGTAAAATAATCGTTTTATTTTACTTCTTGATAAATAAATGAGAAATAAATATTATATATTTTTTATTTGACATCTGCCACAAGAGAGGCAATCGAACTATGACAGCTATAAAAATACTGCTAAAAGGGAAGCTCGAACATTGCTCGGCTTTATAATTCATTGGTACGGAGTTTCTCCTCTTCTCGATTGGCGCATTAACCGCTTAAGCGATTTTGGACTTGAGATTAACAAAGCGCGCCAGTTTTTTCTTTTTCACGTGAAGCGAAGTACTTTTCCACCTGATATATCTAACCCTTGTAAGCCTTTCCCTTCCTCTGTTTGTATCTATTCCTACGACATAACCTGGCCAACGCAGCCACTGGATCTTTAGTCGCTCCACTGGCGACAGCAAAACATGCAAAGGTCTAAAAATCTTCCGCAGATAGAGTTAGAAAGGAGTAAATCAATATTTATCTTCGTCTATGAGGAAAATATTTAGGGAGCTGTTTTTTGAGCTGGGATGATTTCTTTGCCTAGTACCGGTATGTCAAAGTTTTTCTAATAGGGATGGGCAGTCGGTGTTAAGTACTTTGAAAATTCTTATTTTTTCTTCCAATTTAAAATTATATAAAAACAAGTTTTTCAAGTTTCAAGCAAGTTTCATTTAAAGAGGTTTGTTAGGATGGATCTCTAGTTGTTCGTCAATCTAGGATTTGCACAAGTCAAGGAATTGGATTACTTTCGGGCCAACAATTTCAATGAAATTTTAAAAAGATTATAGGCCATGCGTCTTTCTCGACGCAAAGAGCAGATAAAGGTTAACATTAGTTTCGAGGGTTGTAAAAAAATGTTGGCAGAACTGCAATTCGTCCACCGGGGTTAGTGTGAATAATAGGAAATACACAACAGGAAATATATGATACTAAATAATTATGGCACTGGGCTCATCGACAAGGTTTGATAATTTATTTGATTCTTATTTAATTTTATTACTTGTTTTGTTGTTTCTCAATGTGTTTTTCGGAGAGCAATAGTTTTGATTATGTGGCACGGTAGGATATGTTCGCCTCCTTCAGTCGACGTTCGATGGTGTTGACACTCACATCTATTCCCTTCTCGTCACACAACAAACTTCTTTGATTTTTTAATTACTTTTACAGGCGCGGCGTAAGATAATTTCGGTCATTTCGAATGCGTGCATAAAAATACCGCCTCAAAACACTGCGCGTGCCTCTCACTTATTTCTGCTTGGTTGCGTTTACGGGAAAGTTTCGAACGACACTAATTTGAGTTAGCGTTTGGCGTCGTATCCCTTGAGTGGGACTATTACGCAGAAATAAGCAGAACGAAATATATCTTGAAGTTACAAGAAAAGAATCGGTAATTTGACTGTAATCCATTTAATTTGGTATAATGCTCACGTTCGAATTGGCTAAAAAATTGTTCATGAAAATTTCACATTTCTTAATCTCCATCAATTTTTAGACTGCCAACAACAAGAAATAGGCAAAAGTCAAGGCAATTTCATAGCCACCTGAAACTTGTACTTTATTATACGAGAATTCAATGAGCTATGCAACTTGTATTATTAGTTCCTATGGTTTCAGGGACAAACAAGGGACTGTATATTAAAACTGCATACTAGACAATTTTCTGAAAATTCTGACTAAAAAATGTGATTTTTTGACGAAAAATTTTCAGCATTTTTGTTTTAATTTGCACAAAGTTTGAAACTTGGGGTTTTATGGCTTGTTAGGAGAATGCATTTAAAACAAAAAAAAAAATAAATAGCAAAATTAAATAAGAAAGAAAAAAGTTGTAAAAGCTTGTCAATAGTCTATGTGCTTTAGTTATTTAGCGCAATGTATATTTGAAATAATAAAAAACGACGGTACATGTGTCAGAAAAATCACCTTTCTATTTAGCATGGTCGTAGAACTCGGTGCTTTCGCTCGTGCGGATCATTGGAAGTGAATGCGGGAATTTGGTTAAACTACAAGAAATCTTCCAGGATCCTATATTTGAAGAATTAATTGTTTAAGCAACCTCTGCTTCAACTCATTCGCGCCGTAAATATGCAGCAAGTTGCGCTTTCATTTTTCATTTCATTTGTCAAGTAGATCGCCGCATCTCTGAAAGCACTTATGAAATGATAAACTTAAAGAGTAAACTGTGTGCACTGGCACAAAATTAATTACCCTATCGGAAGATTTATAATTTGTGTAAGTGCCGTCGTAAGTCAATCATATTTGACACTTTGGAAGCAGACAGCTGCTGCATACAAACATACAAGCAACGTAGCGCGTAAAGGTCAAAATAAAGATTTTCATCGCTCTAAATCCTTATGACAAATATGATGACAGCACAGCCGCATCGCATTAGCAAGGTCTTCCGATAAGAGTGAATCCGCGACACGCCGAGCTCAATAATTGTATCTACAGGTGTTTAGTCGGTCCACACATATGTTAATGGAGCTCAGCCAGAAGTCGAAAAGCTGTAGTAATTGCTTGAAATTTTGACACATAATTACAGAAGCGTTAACCCTTCTGAATATGGAAAAACCACAAAAATGGGTTAAAAAAGTCAGTGAAATGAACATACAGGCTCACTAGTTTCAAGTTGTCCTGGCTAAATTCTATGAGTGAAAGTTCAGTAACTCGCTCAGTTTTCCTCTGATTTGTTAGAAATTTTTACATGTAATTACAGAAGCGTCAACCCTTCTGAATATGGAAAACCCACAAAAATCGGTCAACAAATATGAGTCAAATGGCTGGCTAAATTATGTCAGTAAAAGTTCTGTAACTCGCTCAGTTTTCCTCTGATTTGTTTGAAATTTTTGCACATAATTACATAAACATAAACCTTCAAACGTGATCCCACCACCCTGCCTGACGCTAAGCAGTAATAAAGTTGATTTTTTGGGGAATTTTACTTGTTTAGAAGCGCGGGTATTTATGAATGTAGCAAAGACTGAGTATTATCCCAGTTAATTTTTTTTATATATAACATTTAATCTATAAAATA
Source organism: Anastrepha fraterculus (assembly GCA_037575425.1). Classification (NCBI taxonomy): domain Eukaryota; kingdom Metazoa; phylum Arthropoda; class Insecta; order Diptera; family Tephritidae; genus Anastrepha; species Anastrepha fraterculus. The sequence continues at coordinate 71,949 of JAYXIM010002638.1, forward strand.
GTTTATAATTTCATTTATTTGTTATAAATTATCTCTATTTTTAGTTATTAACTTTTTATATTCATTTAATATTAATTTTACCAAATTTGCTATTTAACTCTCATCGCTTTCTTTCTAATTGCAGGTAAGCTCAGCGATGCCACTCAAATCTAAAATCATAGACTAAATAAGTGAGTAAAAAGTTAGTTACAGAATTAAAAACAAAAAAAAAAAAGCAAACAACAAGAATATTAACTACATATTTAGCTGTGATTTATGAATCTGGAATTTAACTTATTTCAAAATTATGCAGCAATTTTTATTATTTATCCTCTTCCAAGGACGCTAACTACAACATTAATAGATCATAAATATTTCACTTAAAATTTTTCCGACACTTCAAAATACATTAAAATTTATGCCTGTTTCACTCTAAAACACAATACCATTGCTGCTTTGTTTTTATTTATCTGTTTGCTATTTTTTTTTTTTGTTTATTTGCCTCGCAAATCAATAACTCAATTTTCGCCTTTTGGTCCCGCTAAAAGCAGTGCGCAAGAAAGTAAACACATAAAAATAAAATAATAAAAAAATGAAGTGGATGACGAGTTGATAAAATAAAATTTTGTTGTTTGTTTATTTATTGCTTTTGTTGAAAATTGGTTGTGAAAACTTTTGCATAACTTGAAAACTTCATTATTAGCTTTGTGCCACACTTATTTCGGCTAAGTTCTTCCACATGCACACACACACACACCCACACACACTCATACGATCACACATAAAAGCATATCACAACGTAAGAAAAAAAATAAATAAAAAAAAAACAAGTAAGGAAGTGCTAAATTCGGGCGGAACTGAATTTTTATATACTCGCGCACTCTCTAGGAAAATTAAATTTGGGCCAGGTGTTAATTTTTGTGTTCAAACAAACTAATAAACAATGCTACATAGAGGGGTAGTTTGTAATATCAGTGGCCCGAAAAGAAATTTGGGCTGCCATATAAAGAGTGGGCGTGGTTTTTATCCGGTCTCTGACCTTAGTAATAATTAAATTCGCTTCTAAATGAGGTGTTGGTAATACGTGTACCAAGTTTGGCGAGTTTTATTAAGTAGGCGTGGCACCTCTTTACATTTCACACATTTTTCTTTAATCAAAACTTTTTGCTTGTTGAGTTTTTCACCTTTAACAAACTCGAGTAGTTTTTTGTTTCTAATTTATAGCAGAGAAATGATGTGAGAAATACCTACCGTGGGGAGGTGGTTCTTGACCGATTTCGTTCTTTTTTAATACCAGCCTAACTTTGCCTTTAAGATATATTAATTTTTGCTGGAAATATCATGCGCACGGGGAAGACAGACGGAAGGACGAACAAATAAAATCCACTCGTCTAAGCATTCTCAGGGAAGTCAATATCCATCTCGATTCCTTTATACTGTTACATACAATAGTTATAGGAACCAGATTTTAATACCCTTTTCTGCACAAGTGCGTGGGTATAAAAATCAACAAGAACAACAACCATCCGCATGCATCACCACTTCTAAACTTCTAAGCAAATTCGCTAAGTACAGAGTGCGTGCACGTAAAAGTAATGGGGTGCCAGCGCCGGGAGTGGGAGTTGTATTGCAAAAAATGCGAAAAGTGAAAATTTTTGATTTTATTGAAATCTGTAGAAAGTCATAATGAAATTTGAATAAGTTTGGATGAGTGGCTTTCGCTGTCGTTGTTGTTGGCGTTTTTGTTCTGCGTGTTATATGCTAATGATGTACTATGGGCGTCAAAAGTGGGTTAACGTCTAAGTGATTTTGCTCTCAGAAGAAGAAAATATAAGAAAAATTCATTCTGATAAGACAAAGCTGTAGATTTATTCAATATTAAAAAATTTTTGAAAAATAAACAAAACAACAACTATGCATCATAAACTTCAGACAACAAAGACACATTACATATCACGCGTTAAAAAATCAGTACTCAAGTCTATGGGTAACAGGACAATTAATACAACAAACAGTTAGCCACGAGGAGTGAACGCCAGCTCAGATTATATAGCTCCTGAGGGTAACTTAACAAAAGGCCACCGTTAATACATAGTACCTATATGGTATCACAAGTATAGCGTGGCGTATGGTAGGCTTAGGGGAGGACGTCTAGCTCACTATACGTGGCTTGTTCACTGGAGCGGCAGCCCGTGGTCGGGGAAAAATCCGAGTCATTCCGGTACGTAACACCGGCTGCCCATCACAGACGAAGAGCTTCAGCTGTCTATTACGTTCAGTGTATTGTAGCAGGTTAAATTCCTGCCTATCCAGAATCGACCCCAACAAACCCGACATGTGTAAAGAAACTCCGCGCGACACTAACCACCTATTAACGTGTCTCTTTAAGCCCACTCACCTGCAACAATTGCCAAACCCACAACTTCTTCCCAGATAGCTTAAAAATAACTGAAGTAGTTACTAGTTGTGTTTTGTTAGGATCTTGCAAATTTTTTAAGTCGAAATTTGCGCAGACAGGCGATCGGCGTTCTAAATACTTTGACCTCATTTAATGTCACCAGGCAACTGCGATGATAAATTTCGCTTTGTGCATGGCAAGATAGAGCTAGGGCTGATGAACCTTCCGCTTCAACAACATTTATTATTATGTGCCGGCCCGGTTGAGCCGATCTATGAGTTGGTAAAAAACTGTTAACGTATTACACATCTTCGCCTTTATCAGCTACCTTAAACTTGTATTGGACACCTCACTTCACACATTTTTTTGCCTTGCAAACAAGTGCTACTTTGGACTAAGTAGACAATTGAGTAGTAACGTCCTCTCTCGACGAGCTAAACTAACACTTTATAAGGCCTCAGCATACCCGTCCTATCATATGACGCAGAGGTTTGGAACATCCGTCACTGGAAGTGTTTGAGAGAAAGATTCTACGCAAGATTTTCGGGATGTTTGCACGTTACTGACGGCGAGTGTCGCAAGCAACAATGGAAAAATAAGCTGTACAAGTCTTACGTCGGGATAATGCAGCGAATAAAGATACAGCGCCTTCGTTGGCTGAGTCATGTCATCCGAATGGATACAAACGCATCGACTTTGAAAGTATTCGATGCTCCAAAATCGTGTTTTTTTTTTCTTTGGGTGTTAAGTGTGTTCTTCCATAAACAAAAAAACATATTGAGCACCCGAGGCAACCAAATATCAGTCACGCACAAACCTTTGACTACAGTCTACAAAAATCTGTTGTCGCCAAGATACAACTGTTCTCAATTGAAGTAGAATGGACGTGGACAGGCTGGCCAACTCATTTGGGGATCTGTTGGGTCATCCTTTCCTTGCACAAGTTAAGGAGGTAACCAAAGCTGTTATCAACAGCAGATAGACTAATTTGGATATAATGTTCACTTTGTTTTTCAAATCGACAGGTTGGAGGTACCGCCAAAAGATATTTGCTGGGACTGTGTATATGAGGAGAAGATGGAATTCGTTCGGCACTTTCCTGTCGAGTTCCCTTCCGACATTTCGAAGAATGCGCTTCAGATTTCTTAGGAACCCTTGACTCTGGAATAATTTTTTCCATTTGTGTAATTAGGAACGATAAAATTATCATGAAATCTCAATCTTACGAAAATGTGAACTTCGTGGATGCTAACTCTCTTTTGACGCTCATTGTACAAATGCGAAATGCATAGTTCCTTGCATGTAAATATGTGTGTGTGGTTTGTTCGCTGGTTTTGGCTGTTGTTGGCCTGCAGCTTTTTTATGTTTACATACACATACAATGTCGGCAAATTTTCGCGGCCACGACTTCACCCCACTATTCCATGCGAATATTTACGCTCTCTTTGCTATCGTGGTTGTTTGCAGCATTCTCGTGGCATTGCAGGAAATTCTTGTAGCACATCTTGCATATTACATACATACATATTTGTATATAGATATGCGTAATCACTGCCGCTACATTCATAGTAAAGATTAGCGAAAAAGGTGGTTTATTGTATTGCCACATCAATAGGAAATAACTGCAATTCGACAGAGAAATGTCGGTTAATGAGGTCGCAATTGAGAACAGCAGATTCTTGTAACTATATGTAGTAATGGCAGTGCACCATGAAAGACGTTTTCCATGTACCGGGCAGATAGTCCATGAAAAGATATAACCGCAAGCATTTAGCGCTTATTGAGCCGGGCGTGAATAAATATCAAAGCCGAGAATCTTCTCATATTATTCATATAATAATTAAAATAGCGAGTGAAAGATTGAAGGATGGCAAAAGTGTTTGTCTTTTAGTTTTGGTTATACTAACAGCACACGATGAAGAGTGTAATGAATAAAGTATAATAATAAAATTAGAAAAAAAGTTTATAAGTACATTGTTGATTAGTTGATCAAAAAAGTATCAGGTCAGTCCATAAGTTCGTGCGTTTTTTAAAGGTGGTTTTAAAATTAATAAAAAAGATGTTTAAAGTAAATATTTATTAATCAATAATATATTTTCCTTCATTATTTACAATGTCTTCCCAACGTTTAGGCAAATTTTTAATTCCCTGCTCAAAAAATTGTTTGTCCTTGGAGCTAAAATACGCTTCGATATCCCTTTTTATAGCTTCTTTTGAGGAGTAGTTCTTGTTAGTTATATGGGACTGAAGTCCACAGAAAAGGTGATAATCACAAGGTGCAATATCCGGGGAGTATGGTGGATGCGGCATTAGCTCCCATCCGAACTCGTTCAGCTTGCCTAATGTTTGCCTTGCGGTATGAGGACTTGCGTTGTCGTGGTGAAACACAACTTTGAGTCTAACAACTATAGACGTTCGATTTTTGTTAAGTGCCTCACTCAGGTTTGATAGCTGATGGAAATAATAATCAGCAGTTATCGTCTGGTGTGGTTCCAGAAGTTCATAATAAACAACACCGGCCATATCCCACCAAATAGACGGGAGAATCTTCTTGGGGTGAAGGCCATCTCTAGTGGTCGGTTCTGGTGTTTCATCTTTATCTAACCATTGGCGTTTGCGAACAGGATTATTGTAAAGGACCCATTTTTCATCACCAGTAACGATACGGTTCAAAAAACTTTCATTTTCAAGCCGTTGCAGCAGCTGAGAACACATATTCACTCTCTGCTGAAGGTTGGCGACGGAAAGTCTATGCGGAATCCATTTTGTCAGCTTTGAAACCTTTCCCAACTGAACCAGGTGCTTGTGAACTGTTCCATGCCATGAATTTAACCTCTGAGCTATCATATCGACTGTCAAATTTGGCTCAGCTTCCACGAGTTCGAGCAAGGCGTCGGAGTTAAATACTTCAGGAGGACCAGCGCGCGGGGCATCCTCCACGTCACAGTTACCACTTCGGAATTTTTAAACCACTTTTGCGCAGTCCTTACAGTCACGGTATCCTCTCCGTGAACAGTGTTTATTTCTGCAGCAGCAGTTGTTGCATTTTTACCCCTTTAATAAAAAAAATACAAAATATGCCTCTTGTACGCGTTCGAAGATTCCATTTAATTTTTTAACAACACGTGCTTCTATTCGCGATTAAAATCACTTGTTGAATGCACAATGTATCAAAGAAAATAAAAATAGTTCCGTTATATTCCGCGAATAATTTTTTGTATGCAAAAATCGTACAAAAGTGAAATTATGGGTAAAATACGCATGAACTTATGGGCTGACTTGATACTTGCGAAGATTTGATTTTGATTTTTTGATGCGGATTGTAGGAGAGCCCGCTTACGCAGAGTTGATACCAGAACTAGCAGAAATGATGCCAGTTTGATACACCACTTTTAGGAACCCCTGCTTTTTATTAGTCGAAACATCTTGATTTGATTAAAAATCTGCCTATGTTGTCTATTTTGTTTTCTGTAATTTTTTTTCAAGTTACTATCGAAAAATTTCCCCAGCATTCGATGTCGTAGAACATCCAGACTTGGGCACACACACAGATAGTGAAAGACTGTTTCCGTAGATTCTTCTTGATTGCAGCTTCTGCATCTATCTTTGCACGGTCACCCCATCTTCCTGGTATGATTTCCCAAAGGCCAGTGCCCGGTTATTATTGACATAATTCTGAATATGTCTGCTCGTGGCTGTCTTAACAACTCGTCAGTTCTGGATTAGTTAAAATTGGATCACGTTTTTTAGTTATTTTGCGGTAACCGTGTTAGACCGTCTGTCAACGGTCTGCTGCTGGAGTAGCGAGAAAATCTCCGTTTTGCTCAAGCCTTGGGGCCAACCTTCGGATTTTTTATATGATGCATCCGTCTTGCCAGTTCATCAGCTTTTTCATTTTCTTCTATGTATGCTTTTATGACCCGCATAGATCTTAAAGCATTAAGTTTTTCTTTGTATTGTCTGATGATTTTTGAATTGGTTATAGGTGAGTTTAAAGCTGATATGGCTGCTTAACTGTACATACTTCCGATAGTTGTTGTGGATGGTTTCTAATTATCCTGCAAGCTTCCCTTATCCCGAGAACTTCTGCTTGAAAAATACTATTTCAATTCCCCAAACAAAAAAACTTTAAAGTTTCGAGGTCTTTTGAATATACACCGGTGCCGAATATGCACGTATGATTCGTCGATTCTCTCTCGACGAACAAAACTAACACTCTACAAGACTCTCATCATGCCCGTCCTAACGTATGGCGCAGAAGCATGGACGATGACTACATCCGATGAAGCGACGCTTGGAGTGTTTGAGAGAAAGATTCTACGTAAGATTTTTGGACCTTTGCACGTTTGCAACGGCGAATATCGCAGGCGATGGAACGATGAGCTGTATGAGCTTTACGACGACATAGGCATAGCTCAGCGAATAAAGATCCAGTTGGTTAGGTCATGTCGTCCAAATGGATACAAACGCTCCGGCTTTGAAAGTATTCGATGCGGTACCAGCTGGTGGTAGTAGAGGAAGAGGAAGGCCTCCTCTGCGTTGGAAACATCAGGTGGAGAAGGACTTGGCTTCACTTGGTGTGTCCAATTGGCGCCGGTTAGCACGAGAAAGAAACGACTGGCACGCTTTGTTGAACTCAGCCAAAATCGCGTAAGCGGTTATCGCGCCAATTAAGAAGAAGAAGAAGATTCTGCCAGCTGTATTTTCTTCACATCTGCAGCTGTGACTAATTTTCTTTGACTACTGAATTCAAATCCCATTCCTTTTGCGTGGGGAATTTTACATTCAACTCTATTCTAAAGTCTAAGGTAACGGTAGTAAAATCTGATGAGTTGCTAATAAACTTTTGGCTGCCGAAAATAAGATTACGACCAACATCGTAGGACTACAAAACCCGCCTTATTTTATTCTGAAGGCGGTATTCGTTGCTGTAAGTCGCAGTTGTACATAAGTCTCTTCGTAGCAGGTAGAGCACGACATTAAGCGCAAAATCGGTCTGACTATGGCAGTGTACATCCAAAGTGCAAGTTGCATCCAAGTAACCCGTTTGCCCATTATAATAAGCTATTTACGCTTTTTCTACCTGCATTTCTACATTGTGCCTCCAGTTAAGCTTCGGATCTATTACTAGTCCTAGACACGTCGCTCTGCCTTTAAGCAGAATTTCCAACTAATGATTGATGGTAGTCTAAACTGAGGAACATTGCTTTTAGTAGTAAACAACATTAATTGCGGTTTGCTTGGGTTAACATTTACCACTGCTCCCAGCGCATCTACTTAATTTCCTCAGAGCTACTTCTAGTATTTTGCTAATAGTATGAGCGCTAATAGTATGAAGCAAAGAATTCAGATGAAAAGGAGCAAAATTTTTTTCGCATTAGAAATACCAAGGTTTGGAAATTGTAAATGTAAATGATATCGGACGGATGTCCACAGCGATCACAGGTACAGATGTCGATTCTGTTATGAAAATATCCAATCACCTTTTGGTAAAGTAATGGGTACATTTCATCAATGACCTCATGGTTTTGAGCTCCAATCGATTCGATTGGCTCCATATAGACTTTATCTTTACCATAAAACCACAAACAATAATCCTCCAAACAATCCAGTGGTGCTAAACCTTATGAACGAGGCGACCAATTAGCAGCTAAAGTAGTGAAGTTAAGCGACCGCGAAATTTGTTTTGAATAAATTTGTTTTTTCGGTGGCTATGCGACGTGCTGTTGAAGCCACTTATCCGTAATATCCATTCTATCATCAATAGCAGACCAAAATTCAGTTGTTAACATCTCTTCAAGGCGTAATCCATTCACAGTGAGCGCATTTTCAGCCGATGTTTTCGAGAAAACGGTAGTACAACGCCTTAAGCTCTCAAAGCGCACCACACAGCGGCACGCAGCAGAGGCTTCTCAACCATGGCTCTTGGGTTTTGAGACCGAAATTCTTAATAGCGGTCTCCGAAGTACGAGTACGCTGACCGAAAATAACACGAATTTTACGTAGTGTAGGAGAGAAAAGGGATCTAGGCTGAAGAATTTCTTCAAGTCATCCCCAAAGGGCACGCTAAGGAATCTCAAGCGCCTAGCCACCAGAGCCGGACATTTGCAGAGAAAATGTTCAACAGTCTCTTTCTTTGTAGGATCCCCCCAGCTTCTGCAATAGGGGTTGTACGGAATTCCAAGCTTCTTCGCATGAGTACCGATTACCCAGTGACCAGTGAACACCGCAATGAGTTTGGAAATTGAATGGCGGTGGATTCCAATCACCTTAAGCGTTCTGTTTCTGTCGTATTGGGGTCATAGTGTTTTCGAGTTAAGGGCAAACTCGTCGGCAATTTCATTTCCCTCTACATTCCTGTGTCCAGGAACCCAGCGAAGGGAGATGTTTCTTGCCCGATTGAGATGTTTCAGTTCCCCCTTGCAGGAGATCACCAGAAGAGAGCTGCAATACGGCGATGACAGTGCCTTGATCGCAGCTTGGCTATCGGAAAAAATATTAATGTCTCCCTCCCAACAGCGATCTTGAAGCATTTTACATGCCTGCTGGATCGCGAAGACCTCTGTTTAGAAAACGCTGCTCGTTTCTGGCAGTTTAAAGGAGACCGAAATGCTGGCTGATTAAGCGGAAACCCCCGCTCCCACTCCAGTTTGGAAACAGAGGTACCTATATCCGTGCCTACTCTCCCCGCCTTCCAATCTTGCCAGCTCGGAAAGATAGGCACAACCCTCAATACACAGTTTGCGGATGGAGAGATCAGTGCGAAGAACAGAGCAGGAAGGGGAGATCTGCTTCAATGAATGCTGAAAAAACATTTTTTAAACAAATTCTGGTACATTTTAGATTATTATATTCACTGACGGATCCAAATCGGACACCAGCACAACATTTGCTGTGACAAATAGCGACGGTGCCACAATTTCTGTCGGTGCACTGCCTACATACTGCTCAGCTTTCACAGTAGAAGCAGCTGCACTGCATGAAGCAGTAATGTTTGCCTCCCAAACGAGCAAAAAACATCTAATATGCAGCGACAGCAAATCCGTCATCGAAGCCGTGCAGAACCCAAAAAACGATATGTTACTCATCAATATGATTAGAAATATATAAAATAAATATATATGAAAAGAAAGACGCAATAAAAATTATGTGGGTTCCTGGTCATGCTGGAATCAAAGGCAACGAAGTTGCTGATGAACGTGCAAATAAAGCACGGATGCAGCCATTACATTTCTTTAACCACTTCACTCCTAAAGACCTACGGAGGTATCAAATTATTTAGCCGGAAAACTCACGCATGATTGGGCCGCCTATCATCACTACTACAAATTAAATAATCCCCGTGGAACTAAACCGATTTTCCCATCTGACTCTCCTTGCAGAGGTATCAGAACTTTTGTGCGTCTACGAATCGGACATTCAATTCTAACTCATAGTCATTTACTAAATGGAGCCTTGAAGCCGCCATGCTCATACTGCAATATACCAGATTTATCAGTACAACATCTCCTGGACGAATGCCCTGGCCTAAGTCAGATCCGAACAACAGTTTTTGGCAGCAGCAAACCCTCTGACCATCTGAAAGTAGCAAATTCAGATAATATTGACGCTTTCCTTAAATTTCAAATCTTAGCTAAACTAAATATTTAAAATTATCGTTACTTTCATCCGGAATAACACAAAGTTTTGTTTGTTTTTTAATACTTAATGTAAATTATCTCTAAATTATCTAAAATAGTCTTATAAGTATGAATCTCGAGCCGAAGGCCTTAGTAGCCAGAGTTCTTGTTAAATTTTAGTGTATTGGTTATTTATAACTATTACTCTTACATATAAATAAATAAATAAACATCTTGTACTTACGTCAAACTAGATCCAATCTCATAATCTGAAGTATCCTAAGTCCGTTGAATATTTCGTGGTGCGCAATAGGCTCAGTACAATCACTGACTGCCTGAAATAACCTGTTTCGAATAAATATTTTGAGTAATGACATTTTCAAAGAAAGTTATCAGTTTAACGCATATGCATACATATGTAATTACATCAAGCAACTTTTACCCACAACATTTTTTTCAGGCAACAAAAAATTATAAAAAATAAAATAGATAAAGTGCGCTGTAAGACAATACTCCTAAGTGTTACCACAATCCACGGCAACAGCATGCAGCAACGAATGCCGCCAACATTTTAAACGCCTTGCCTCAGTTACGCCATTCAACGCGCGGCCAACCGGTTTCCGCGACAAAGCCGGCAGCCGGCAGCTAGCAGCCTTCGACAATATTTTATAGGGAAGAAAACGCTGCAGAAGTGAGCTGTCTTCAGTAACGAACAGCAAGCAACCAACCAGCAATTGGCAACATTGCGAAATTCTTGAACTTGTCTGCAACATGCAGCACCAACGCGACGTAATATTGTTTGTTGCAAGTATTAAAAAACCAGTTGGTGGCGCGTTCGACCGTTACGGTTGCGGCTTGATGGTGGCTGCTAGTTGGTGGTAAGGCAGGCACTGTAGCCATCATATCCAGCCATGACCGTGAGCCGTAGCCAAAGTAGCTACAGCGGAAATTGTGGCTCAAGAACTTGTCTAAGACCGGCTTTGCGCGACGACAAGCTGCTGTTGCTGGAATGTTGCTTTTGCAGACGCAAAAAAAGGTGGAAAAATGTATGCACATTAGACTTTGCGTAAATTTCGCTATGCCCCTCCATACTCGTCACGGCTTGGTTGGTCTATCAACGTATTCGAACTTGACTTTGATTTTGTTGCAGAATATTTAATTTGCTACTGCTGCGGCCGACAAATGAAGTCGTGCAACTTACCAGAAAAGCCACAAGCCATTACCAGCGCGGCGTCATTGTTAAGTACTACGAGTTTTAGTATCACGACGACTGATGCAAGAAGTAAGGAAAAAATAGCGTCAACCGCATTACTTCATTGGAGGTCAATACACCTTGCAAATCGGCTGAGCGCAACCGGCCTGATCGCATTACTGTTTCTTGTTTGTTGTGTGTTATTTGTTGTTTCTGTTTCTGTTTCTGCATTTTTCATTTTTTTGTTTGATTTTCTTTTTGTGTGATTTTTGCGCTGATCGTGACGCACTCGTTGGTGTTCTGTTTCTACGACTGCAATCCGGTTTTGCTTTCTTAGTCAGTGCATCGTCCAAACCATTGTCGAGAATCTAAGACACAACCGACACATTATTCTTGGCACCAACGTCATATTTTTTCGGCGTTGCCTTCGTTTACCGAGATTTTTTGTACTTACTGCCTTCTACTTATTTACTGTCTGTTGCGAAACTAGTGAGAATCTTCAATAGAGACTGGCTAAATCGACGAGTTGTGTATGTTTCGGTTGGCTAAACGGCTGATTTTATAATTATAAAAACTCCAGCCAGTGGTCACGTTGGTAACGCACCGACCTCCTTGTCCAATATGCGAGGGCAAAAGAAAAGGTGCGACTTGCATGCCTTGAATTTGCTGCAGTTGCTGCTTGCGGCTTGCGGAAAGAAATTCTTAACCCCTTTGAAGCCGATGCCAAAGAACTGATGTACAGTGACTAGAAAATTTACTTTCCACCAATAATAATTTGCTCTGAGAAAAATGTGTAAGGTTTGTATTTAAGGTAAAAAAATTTAAAGAAGAAATATGTTTCGTTCAAATATATTTTGATTTGTTAACAAAAATTAACCAAACTAATTCTTAAAGCGTAGAAAGGTACAATAAGCTACAATAAGGTTTAGTACAATTGGGGAAAGTGTATATAATTGGGTGCTTGGCCGAGCTCCTTCTGCAATTTTTAGTGTGCTTTTACAGTTTTATCCCGCCTCCGAATGGCAGTTGTTTTTTAAGAGCAGCTTTTTTAAGACAGAAATACAATCGGAGGGTTGCATTGTCGTCTTCCTTTGCCATTAAACAAATCTTTTCTATAATTTTTGCTGTTTCGTGACCGCAGTGGGTTTCACATCCGCGCACTACCGAATGGTAATCACGCACCCAGCCCATTCGGATATGCGACCGCCTTATGTCAGTTGCGTGCCAGGCTTACATTTTGGGATAAAACTGGCATAAAAGTCACTTTTATTTACATCTGAACGCCTCAAAGCAGCCCTTCGGGTTCAAAAATTTTATTACAAGCAAAAGTAACGAATAAATTTATTTTTCGAACTGGTTTTTGCAATTGTCAAAAAACAAAAAAAAAAAAAACAGTGCAACCCGCCGCTGCCATTATAAAATTAAAGATAAAAGTTCGTATTTTATGAGAATTCTGCATTTGTATCTTGAAGAAGTACACATTTTGATGATTTTAAATAATTACACATGAAAAAATATTAGGGTAAGGTGCTTTTGAAAATGGACGAGCTGTAAAATATTAGACCATCTGCTGTTTCGTCCACAAACTTAACAATTGTTTTTTACTGTGTATTGAAGTTTTCCTAATTTGTTCGCAAGATCGAAATTATTTGAAAAAAAGTTCATATAAAACTACGTTTTCCACCACTATCCTTTGCAGGTGTCACATGAAAATGCAATGACGTCTATTTTTGTGGACCTTCTGAGCCCAATATTTCTTACCCGTGTTGATCGTTTTGACCATTATTTCTTAAAATTTCAAAAATATCGTGCTTGCAGGGTCGATGGAGGAGTAAAATGTTCCACGACAATATTTCCGTAAAATTTCAGTGGGTGTCTTCTCAGACGAAAGCAGTGTGCGATAACGGACAAAAGTTGATGTGAAAGTTTAGTGTTTGAATTGAAAATAATTGAAAAGATAAAGTTGGTATTTATTTCTTCAAGACCCGTGTTTTTTTCTGCCTTCAGTATATTGGAAAAAAAAATTAGTACAGTGGCTGCAGTCTTAAGAAATAAGGTTATTGCACAACAGCCTCAAAAATTTTAAGATTTATACGTAAACCGGCTCATTAATTTAACACCTAAAAAGCCACACTAAAATTATCTAGTACTTAGAAGAAAATTAGCGACCAATAAATCATATTTTCTAAAATTTTGAAAACATCGAACTAGAAATTTCACTCCCAACAGAGCAGTTCCCGCAAAATCTCCTCATTTCATTATAAGTTGCGTTTGTGGAAATAATCCCTCTTTTTTACTTTACAACAACAGGCCAATGGTCGTAGTAATATTGAGTTCTATAAATAGAAATGGGAATGTAAAACAATCCAACGAGAACATTCTAAATTTTATTTACGCCAATTAAAGATTCGAATTGCGGTCGTGTTATACTCTAAATGCATTTTTAAATTTTGTGTAAGAAACTAATTCAGAATTTGATAAAATTAGTGGAAATTTATTAACTCCTGTACGAAAGTCCTTTATCCAAAACTTATTACTAAACACAATTTTGATTAAAATGAAATATTTCTTAAAGTTTTCTTTGTTTGGTAGAGAGATTTTCAAATTGATATTTTAATCGTTAGTTAAAACAAAACCAAATTTGAAAATAAATATCACTGCAATGTTAAGAACTCCTGCCAATTTCTACTAATCAGTTCTTGCATTGCTTATTTACTTCACTCAGATTCCAGGCTTCATATTAGAATCAAAATTTTTAAATATAAAGCCACATATACAGGTAACAAAAGACTTCCGCCGCAAGAATAATTCAATGGTGCAGCGCTAGGCCAAAAGCTTAAATTTATTTTATTTTATTTCAAAATGTCAAAAAAACATGATTTCAGGCTCCTACTAAAACTAAAGGATAATGAAAATATATACATAATTAAATTACAAACTTACATCTAACTAAACTAAAAAAAAAAAGTTAAATAGTCCAAGAGTTCTTTGTTGGAAACTGCGAAATCTAGGAAGTAAGAATTGGATATGTCCTTAAAATCAGGAAGACCGCTTTCAATAGGAGCATTACCAGCATTTTTGTATTGAACTTATTTAAATAGAAAGAAAGCGTGTTAGGAAGAATTCTGGGAGGTGTTAGAAAATGTACACTTTGAAGCTGAAATATGCAACCAGTGTCACCTTTAATAACATTGAGACAGCATGACAACGAGAGAGCAAGAATCAGTCTTCTAATTTCTAAGGACTTTAAGTTAATCAATAACAAACATGAGGTGTAAGATCAGAGAATTTGACTAATTTTAGTACAAATGTTCACAATACGCCAATCCTGGAGAAAACCTAGGAAAAACAACTCGACACGCACCACATCTTCGTCGATTTCAAGGCCGCCTTTGATAGCACGGATAGAAATCACCTCTATGCCGCTATGCCTGAGTTTGGTATCCCCGCAAAACTAACACGGCTGTGCAAGATGACGTTGCGCGCTACCAAAAGCGCCGTCAGAATTGGAAGTAACCTTTCCGAGCCGTTCAAGGTTTTAGACAAAACGATTCTCTATCTTGTGACTTTTTTAACCACTTGCTGGAAAAAATCTTTCATGCTGCCGAGCTGAACTGCACTGGTACGATCTTTCATAAGAGTACCACGCTACTAGCATATGCCGACGGCATCGACATTTTTAGCGAAACCAACCGCGCTGTATGCTCGACATACTCCAGTTTAAAGAGAGATGCGAGCAATGTGGGTCTTACGCTGAATGAGGGTAAAACAAAGTACCCGCTGTCAACACACAGGGAGTCTTCGCGTCTTGGACAATATGTCAGAGTTGACAATCAACAATTCAAAGTCGTGAATGACTTTGTCTACCTTGCGACCAGTATTAATAACAGAAATGACTTCAGCCTGGAGATCAAATGGAGAATAACACTTGCCAACAGGTGTTACTTTGGGCTCAGTAGGAAACTCAGAAGTAGAGCTTTCTCTCGAAGGACTTAACTGCTACTCTATAAAACGCTCATCATTCCTGTCCTAATATAGGTATGGTGCAGAAGCATGGTCGATGACAACAGCGGATGAAAAAGTTTTGGAAGCCTTCGAGAGAAAAATTCTACGTAAGTGTTTTGGGCGCCTTCCCGTTAGTGAGGAGTACCGCGTACGGTGGAACAGCAAGTTGTATGAGCTATAAACGGACATTGGCATAGTTAAGCGTGTAAAAATACAGCGGCCACGTTGGCTTGGCCATGTCACCCGTATGAAAGAAGATACTCCAGCAAGGCAAATTTACGACACGGTACCCCCAAAAGGAAGGTGTGGAAGAAATTGTATTGTAGTGAAATTGTGGAAGAACAGAATTTAATCCTAAACCAAAGAAAAAGAGAGTAAATATTGCGAGAGACTCTGTCGAAAGCTTTGGAAAAATCAGTGCAAATGCAGTCGACATGCTGCCTTGCATAGAATTCTCTATAGCAATATTCACTCAAGATTAGACAATGCGGACCGTCGAGTCACGAATCCTTTCACTTTGCACAAAATTTTGCTCTTAGTGCCAAAGGCCATGGGTTTTTTCACAATGGTTTTAAAAATCCTAGAAATTGTCGAGAGTTTGTAGATTGGTTGATAATTACTTACTTCATGCTTAGTGCCGCTTTAAAAATTTAGGGATATAGTTTTTAGTTTCCAGTCACCGAGGAAAATTCCAGAAGAAAATGACTTATTTAAGATTATTTTTTATAGGTGAAACAACTACCGGGCATTTCTTTACAAAAATTACAGAAAGCCAATCTATATCAGTCTTAAGCTTAATGCGCCATGTTTGATCTAAAAAGTTACAAGAATCTGAAGCAGCTTCATTCTGAACAAAATTAGATTGCAAAAATTCTGCTAAAGGGTTGACTGTTTCTAATAGTGTGTTAGCAGATTTATTACCAAAATAAATGGAACTACTACAAGATTTCTTAGATATAATGTATTGCCCAAAAGCTTTAGAACTAGATTTACTATTCTTTTCAGCATTTAGAATGCCATTATTGCGAAGAAATTTGTTTAAGAAACTGGAATTTTTCAGAGACTGCTGATATAGGTATACAATATTATAATAACTGATCCTAATAACTGATCCTTGGATTTTTTAAACTTTTAAATAACTTATTTCGCAAGTTCTCAAGCTTTTGTAGTTCATTGTTTCACAGAAGTTTGAAAGACCTTTTCCGAATCAAAGGAATATTTTGTGAACAAATTTCAGAAAACGCTAAAAAAACGATCTTGGAAAAATAAAACTTAATCGCCGATTAAAAAAATGGTTAAGTGAAAAAAGTTGAATGCCTTTCTTTCTGCAAAATACGCGTTTTTCCTAGTTTTGATGCTTTTTGAAATAAAAATATTGGCAACACTGCTTACTCGACTACGCATCAGGTGCTCTTTGCACATTTTCACTTCACTTGATCACTGAGCAACTTTAGTATTATAATAGTGTTCACCAGTATAACTTTCAAATTTAATATTCTCCACCAAACGCTGGTTGTTTGTTACAAATAAAACACTTTAGTAAGGGATTAAATTTGCCAAATATAGCCAGATAGAAGAGCTCACTGGATGGAAAATATGCGCTTGTTTCGACGTTGGTGTTAGGCATCTTCTTCCATATAAAAATGGCCGAGCAAGCGTTCAATGGAGATAATGCACAAGACCGCCAGCAAAAAACAAAAAAAAAACAAAAAATGTCAAACAACAGTTCGGTTTTTTAACCACTTTATTATAGTATACCTTAATTCAATGGGATAAAAACTACACACGAAAAATTGCCTCACAATTCTGATAAAAACTTTAAAACGTTGATGACAATTGAATGTTTTTTTTTGTTATTTGCACAAAGTTTAAAGCTGGAACTTTTAATCAAATCGTTTTTCTTAGTAGAATGAACTTTATTTTCGGATAAAAATTATTAAATTAAATAAGAAACAAAAAAGTTGTCATAGTTTCACTATAAGTTTTTAACTAATACCTTTCATTTAATTATTATTATTAAATTTATACTTTATAAATTAATTTATAAAATATATTTGGAGGCTCGTTTGATATACTTCAGATCATCTATATCTTGTTTATCGTGTTCGATTGCCATATTTTGGTTATAGGCCCCGAACTCTTCTGGATTTTAGTCTACAGTTTTCGTCAATTTTACTTCCGCAGTTTGAGTGAACGATAAGAATTCAAGTTTTCTTTACTCTACTCCTGCATCCACTAAGCTTTGCACTACAAAAACAAAAAATAAATAAACAAAAAATTCAACTTTCCCGCAGAATTCAAATAGCGCCGGCTTTCCGCCAATCCAAAATGGCCGTCGTATAAATCACAAAAATTATATTCCTTGCAACTGCATTAAAAATACGTTGCGACTTTTGTGTTTGAATTTCTGCGCTCATTACAGCGACGCGTACGTTAACAGCGCGCTAGCTGTAAAACACTGATTCCGGACATGTTAATTAACAGTGCCGGAAGTGGCTTTTTCTGTGTGCTTTAACATTGCCACTAACAGTCGTCCCCTTTCTGCCAGTTAGCAGTCAACCATGTCGCCAACGTAAGGGGTTTCAAAAGCATGGCTTGTATAAGAGTCCAAACATTGCATTCGAGAGTCGCCACACAGCAGTTGGGGATGTTTGAAAGCATTCAAATTTGTTGTTCCCACTGTTGTTGGCCGCTCTCTTCACTTTAGCTCTTCTGTGTGTTGACGCTTAGCTGTATTAACTCTTCGGAAATGTTTATTCCTTTGGCGTATAACAGTTTACCTGTTACTCGTTCAACAATCAGGTCACACTTTGCTCCAGCGCTCCCTCCCTCGCTGTTGATTTGCGTCTGGTGTTGCTGTTTGTGCTGTTGCTCCTTTTTGGCGCATTTTCTCTTAGTTTGCTTTCGGTATTGTTATTTTTGTGGTGTCATTGTTTTCGTTGCTGTCGGCGTCATCATCATCATTGTTGTCTTCGCTGCGTGTGCTCCTCGCGCTTGTTGTTTTTGTGCTCGCCATAGCAGTCACCGTCGGTGTTTGTCAGTTGCCGCATTTAACACCAGTTGCGCATTTATTATTCAACAGCTTAAATGTGCTTTCCTCGTCGACGTTCGGCGCGAATTTGCTCTTCCAATTTAATTTATGCCTTTAACAGACAAACATACAAATTTGCGCACACAATTAGACCTCTCACGAAAGGATAGTACAGCACAGTGAGTATGTTATGTTTGATTTGTAAGTGAGTGGATGTACAATGGATGTGCGAGTGTATGTACATATTTATTCTCTTTGGAATATAATTTATATTGTATTTAGTAGGTTCGATAGCAATAAAAGGGCAATAGGCCTACCAGCCGAGAGTTGTTTAGTGCCGCAAGCATATTGCCAAAGTTTCCAAAGACAACCTGTTACATCATCGCTGGTACATGTACTCGTACATACATACTTACCTACAAGTAGAGTGCCATTTAATTGATTTCACAAGTAATTGACTAAAATAGCAGTTGATGAATATTTTGCATTAATATTCGTACAATAGGAACAATCATTTGCTTGGGTTCTAAGCAATCCTTACTTCGCCTCTATTGAAATGCAGAATTCTACAAAAATGTATTTTATAATTTTCATGCTCTCCTTTGCGCTTGCCATCATTCATTTTCTTTATCTTCATTGTGTGTATTATTTTGCAAGATTTAATCGCGTAACGCAATTTCCAGTTTTCTGTAGCCAATCGGTTTTGCGAAGATTAATAGCCCGTCTCTCAGTCTGGACACTAAAATTGGCTGCACTTTTTCTACATACCAATACATACGAATATGCATACGCAGTGCATTTATTTCTCAGTGTGTGTGTGTGTGTGGATATAGCAAAACGGGAATCATCTACCTACAGATCTTGACAAACCTTGGCCTTGAGGCCCTTAACTAAAGCGCCGCGTTCAACAAACCGGCCAACAACCAGCAGCCGCACTAAAGCAATAAGACAACTAACCCAAGAAGGCATAACCAGTTCGTCCTCCTCTTTATTTTATTATATTCTCTTTTTTGCATTGCAAATTTTATTCGCTATATTACTGTCGTTTCTTATGTTTTTTCGACTGACTTCGTTGCTGAAAGATGGTTTGCGGGGAATTGTGAAGTTAATATATGCTATGCCAATCGAATCGTGTCGTTGTGTGAAAAGCAAGCAATTGAGAGGTAATGGTTTGCGTGTAAAAGGGAAGAAATGGAAGCAATCATACTTTTAGATTTAAAGAGTTAGTAGAAAATACAAAAAAAAAAAACCAAAAAAAAAAAAAAAGAAACTTAGGAATGCATCTTCAACTGGGTTCTTTCAATTCAGAGATATTTTCTAAACGCACAATAATGAGCCACGGAAAAATAGAAGACTTGCGGTTACAGGATAGTTTTTTCATATACTCATTTTTGTTCCATAAAGTATTATATATATATATATAACTTCTGCTCAAATATGAACGAGACTTTATCAATGAAACGGTCCGCGGATGACATATGGCAAAAATAAATTTTTTGTTGGATAATAGGACTGTTATAAGCTTACATGGCAAATTTCAGCGTGATATGTCACATAGTTTGTGTTCTGTGCTACTGTAAACAAGTCAAGCTCGAGTGTGTTTTTCGAATTTAACGATGGAAATTCAAGTTGAACAAAGAATTTGTTTGAAATTTTGTTATTCCAACAAAATCTCGGCTTCAGACGCCTTAAAAATGTTGCAGACAACCTATGGGGACTCTGCTCTATCGCGTGCACGTGCTTTCCAGTGGTACAAATCGTTCAAAGAGGGCCGTACATCGGTTGAAAACTTGCCTCATGAACGTCGTCCAGCAACATCAGTAAACGACGAAAACATCGGAAAAGTAAAGGAAATTGTGCTTGAAAATTGCCGTGTGACCGAAAGAGATAGCTAGTGAGCTGAGCATATCAAATGGATCCGTTCATACTATTATTCATGATGTCTTGGGCATGAGACGAGTGTCCGCGCGTCTTGTGTGAATATTGTTGAATTTTCTTCAAGAAGAACAACACACATCACGTCTTGTTCGCGATTATTTGAACAAAAATAATGTTAATATCGTTCCGCAAGCACCGTATTCGCCTGATATGGCTCCATGTGACTTTTTCCTGTTTCCCAAGCTCAAGTTGCCGCTCCGTGGAAAACATTTTGAGACAATTGAAGTCATAAAAGAAAATTCGAAGAATTAGCTGAAATCCATACCGAAATCGGCCTTCCAGAAATGCTATGATGATTGGAAAAAACGTTGGCATATGTGTATCGCCTTCAATGGTGATTACTTTGAAGGAGATAAAATAAAAATTGAACAACAATTAACCGTTTGTGTTTTATTAAATCAGTCTCGGTCATATTTGAGCAGAAGGTATATATAATTGGCGCGTACACCCTTTTTGGGTGTTTGGCCGAGCTCCCCCTCCTATTTGTGGTGTACGCCTTGACGTTGTTCCACAAATGGAGGGATCTACAGTTTCAAGCCGACTCCGAACGGCAGATGTTTTTATGAGGAGCTTTTTCATGGCAGAAATACACTCGGAGGTTTGCCATTGCCTGCCGAGGGGCAACCGCTATTAGAAAAATGATTTTCTTAATTTAGGTGTTTCACCGAGATTCGAACCGACGTTGTCTCTGTGAATTCCGAATGGTAGTCACGCACCAACCCATATGGCTACGGCGGCCGCCTAGTGTTATTGTCAAAGGCAAATCTATGAGCGGATAGTATGGTTTCGGATGCCTCCACATTGGTTTTACTACATTTTATTGTTGTTGTAGCGGATAATCAAACCTTACTTTACTAGTGGGGTGTAGTCACCGATCGTCGTCATCTAACTCATCTAACGGTAGGCCCGGAATACGTGCTATTTCGATAGATTGGATCCAGAGGATCCTAACATCCGTCGGTGAATAGTTTTGATAGAATATGTGAATAAGTGGTTCGTGCAGTGCGGAGTGCAGGCCTTTACATGCTGGACATATATTGGGTATGCTACATTATTCAGAACATAGTTGTGCCAAGGTTACACGGGTCGCGCGAGACAACTAAAGCTCTTCGTCTGCAAGAGCTGAACTCCTATGACGGCATTCGGGAGTCGAGAGCTGAGGATGACTGTAAGGATCTCCCGACGAATGTAATGTGTAATGTCTCTCTGTGTACTTTCCGGCCCAGTAGAGGGTGGTTGTCTTTTATTTTGGATCTCGTCAGCGCAGTTGAAGAGATGCCTCCTGACGTGCGTGGGAGGTGGCTCAGGCTCTAAAAAATGTGTGCAGAGGTAGCACTCTAGCAGAAATTGCTTACTGAGCATTTTGCTTTGCATCTGGAGGCATCCCATAGCTGTCCTGATTGCAGTGTTCTCTCTCGGAATTTTCATCCCGGTGATTGCTTTGCATATAAGACTAAGCCTAGTTTCAGTTTTTAAAAATGTATTCTAATGGTTCGAGAACTTATTTTTGAAATATCGCAGCGTTACTATCTTTCGAATGGATCAGCCGATCTGGATTGGCTATGGATATGGATTAGATATCAGTGAAGTATATTCGGCAAGAAAATTAAAAATTTATGCAGGAAATATGTCAATTTTTTTATCAGCCTACCATCTTTGCAATCATCTAAATTTCTGCAAACATTTGGCGCGCCAATTCACGTAACAACTCTGCACAGGTGAATGCCTGTGTTCACAAAAATAGGGATTAAAAAATTTTTGTTTTATGAAAGCAAGGTTTACACTACAACAGAATTTGAAAGTTTAAAACTTAGCAAAATCTTACAACATTCGAAGGAGGTAGGTGTAGGTAAAATAGTTAAAGTACCAGTCAGGTACTCTCCAAGTAGCGCTTAAGCGCCGTTTTGATACCATTATGCAACCTCCAACGAGCAGCTATCTACGGCAAACCAGAGCTGTTGATGTAACGGAGAAGGTTGATGAGATTTAGGTTGGAGCGACCCAGTGACGTTAAGCGCTTGGCTGCCAAACCCGGACATTTTCAGAGAAAGTGCTGAGCAGTCCCCTTCTCTGAAAGGTCCCCACAGCTTCAGTAGTGGGAGTAGCATAAGTAAAACCGACAATTTTTTTTGATTTAAGCTTGTGAAATATGGAATTTTTTATCACCAGAGCAAACGATTTTAAATAATTTGTGTCCGTGCTTTTGTGTCACGGATTTGAACTCTGCTCCTTCATTCTTTCTTGCTTGAATTAAGTCTTAACTTTTTGAGTCACTTCTGCCGTAGATTTAGTTGTAAATGTAGATCAGTTCAATGAAAACTTCTAAATCACGAAATTTGTTTTAGATGTACTATGGCTTTTTATTCTGGTTCTACGTTTCAAAGTCGATATCCGGAAATCAGTGAAACATTACTTTTTGAAGTGAGTCACTCGATACTACTTTGCACGTAAGGAGTAAATCGTCGATGTTTTTGCTTACAATCTAGGAAAAGCCCATCAGTTTATACGAACTGTGATCTCAGCAGCAAAAATTGACAATCCGTAACTAAAAAAAAGGAATGAGATTAGATTAATGCGCCGTAGTGTTGAGCGTGTGGCATAAAAGATATTTCCATCCTTTTTAAACATCCTTTACTGCTTTGTCAGCACATTATTTATTACTTGGTTCTTTGTATCCAGTTCTAGTGTTAGTGCTTACTCTGGATATCTAAAATTTCCCCAAAAATAATTCCTCTCATTAGGTCCTGGAATATTTCTATTGCGTTATTTAACAAATATTTATACACAACTAGAAAATTGCATAAAAGTCATTCAACCAAGGATGCTTCAAATATAAGTATAAATAAATCACGAAATGATGGCAATGAGCGACATTCGTCATAAATCACTATCAAATGACAAGCTGCAGGTTCAAGTATCTGCATTGATTCTGTTGCCACACTGGCGAAAGCGAGATTAATGGGGTTTGCCGATCTGCAATTAGCAACAAATTGAAATTTCGCTATGCTCGGATAGAATGTCGATAAGCGGCAATGAGTAATCATGAACAAGCGCAGGTCGATGATTAAAGGTGAAAGGCTAACGTCAAGTAGTTATTCTTTGCCAGCTCTCAATTGCAACAGTTGGCATGTTGCGAGGGGACGCAACTGCAATCCGTTTGTTAATGTGGCAAGTTGTAGCACTCAATCAGATTACGCTTCATTACATTCGTAATCATAACAAGCTTAACCCGCAACCACAGACACCGTTGAAATACATGAATTCATACATAGGTATGTACAAGTAGATAAGCTATAAAAAGGAGTAGGAGGGTAACCGCTGGTGGTAACCCAACAAGCATTGAAGTTCGATCAACTTTTATATGAGGATGATTTGAAATACAATTTTTTTCTCAATTGACAACCATTTGATAACAATTTGGCACTCGTACTGAATGAAGAATTACGGTTTTTCTCTTAAGATGCATAGTTCGCTTTCCATTTGAGAAATTTTCCATTCTCAAATCAGTCTTCAAGGTTCTTTATCAGATCATAACACTGTGCATTAATTTTAGGGCTATTGTTGAGGGCTGAATTAATCAAGTTTAGAATGAAAGTAATAGGTTCATATATAGTAAAACCCTTGAAGAGGCTTTTTGCGTTATTAGGGGAACTGTTTTATTTTATTACTTAAACAATTTGCACACATGTACCTGCGCGAAATGTGAAAGTGATGGAAAAGTTTAAAACACTCTGAGAGAAATACCTAGTTTGGATATGTAGCAGAACTTCGCGTGGCATATTTTCGACGAATAATTTTACACATTAGCTCGCTCAAAATATAGTAATCTTAACCCTCTTTTGGAGTAGTTTCAAAAGCAATGCATTTCTAGGTTCGCTAGAGGGTGAAATTGTTCTACAAAATTATTTCTCGTAAAATCTCACTGGGGGCCTTGTCAGACAAAATCTGCATTAAATGCATGGAAAAGTCTACAGAAACCGAAATAGAATCATAAAAAGTTCAGCCGTTCTCCTTAAGATATGCAACACTTTCTATTATTTCTTGCTTTGTCCGTTACTGTCCTTACCTTTGTTGGTAATTGCGTTTTTTAATGCCTTAGAAAACTGTGTTATTAAATGGACCTTGTACGAGTACACAGCTATTTTTTTTCCTTTGGAGGTTTCCAGATAACAGATGGATAACAGAGATGTCAGTATTTTAATTTAAGACCGGTCATCCTCAAATTGTTGGTGTATTTATTGTACGCGTATCATAGAAAATAAACTTTTATGATAAAAAATAAAGAAGCTAGTAATAATTATCACGCAGAACTTTTGGCGCCTAAAATTATCCTATAAAATCAGTTTACACTTGAGACATGGCCATCTCTAAAGTGTGATAGACTAGATTTCACCATCCGAAAATTGTGAAAACATCCGAAGCAAAATTGTGTGAGTAACTTCTCTGTCCGCCCATTTCACACGCTTTCCAATCAATCATTATTGGCAACGTTGCGTTAATTTTTTCTCATATCGCCAGCATAATATCACTTTTGTCGTAAGGAAACCGCTGTCACATCTCTAGTTGCGTCAACAAATCAGCTGATTCCTGAACAATCGCTGAGAGCCGGTTACCGATGACACCTCTGCATTCTGTACATCGTGGCTTTCACTGTTAATATGGGCATTTTCCGTTGGGAAAGTAAAGTTGAGTTAGCTCTGGTCGCAAGGAGAGTTCCAACTTTGAAACAACAACAATTGCACGGGTATTTAAATTTGAATACAATTCAAATCGAGAATTTTTAATTTCCAAACAAACTTTGTGATATCAAATCTAGAAATCTAAAATTCTCGAACTGTGTTTGCTGGGATGTATGTAGAACAAAAATTGGGTGTAATGATAATTATCAGCACAGCAGTGTAACTAAGATACAGCGGCAGGCAATGACCAACAGTTGAATTGCATTGCAGCGCATTGAGTTATATTTGCACAGTGATCCCTGTGCCGCATACTTTTCTCTTCCCCTCCGTTAGCCAATTGCAAGCGAAAAGACCTTTTCAACAGCATTTCGAATGAAATTATTATACTAAGTAGAAAATATTTTCATTTCATCAGCCATTAGATGCACCAGTCAGTGGCATTGGTTTGTGAGCGGTAAGAGCAGTCAGTGTGGGTCGTCGAGTGTTTTAATCTGGGGGAGAACGGCTGATTGACTTGCAACATTTCAACTTTTCACTCAATCGTTGGCAAGTAGTATTGGTTGCAATTAATTTGTGAATTTCATTGCATACCGTTGAATTTAGTGAGGAGTACAAGAGGCGCTGCATTGTTGATGCTCCGCTTATTGCGCTGAAGCGCGACCAGTTATGTTTGTATGCTTATGCTATCAATCTAGACGCTTTCAGAGACTTTTTAAGCTGCTGTACATGGCTGAATTGGAAGGCAACTGGAAACCTGTTTGCATTCATCTGCCGCAACGGCCAATAAAGGAGCAGCAGCGCGCTGAAAATCCATACGCCTATCTTCGAGTGGAATTTCTGCTGTGCGGAATTCCAAAAATGCCACCTCACCGTATTGTTTCGGTCTGAGCTACATCATAGATGCCTACATGCATCATTACTTCATCTTCAACTTGAACGCTATTCCTGCCGTAATATTTTTGTTGCTACTTCCACTTCTATTCTCGGCCTTGTTGCTGTTTTTTTTGTCGGTGTGCAATTCA
Source organism: Anastrepha fraterculus (assembly GCA_037575425.1). Taxonomy (NCBI): domain Eukaryota; kingdom Metazoa; phylum Arthropoda; class Insecta; order Diptera; family Tephritidae; genus Anastrepha; species Anastrepha fraterculus. Next base: position 97,812 of record JAYXIM010002638.1, read on the forward strand.
AGAATAATGAGGATATATAAAGTCTGCCATGGCAGACAAATGTGGAGCTGGCTTTTGGTTGCATCTATGGCGGTCGTAATGGCATAAAGGAGCGCTAAGCAAGTTGTTAAACCCGTTTGGCGTATTTCAAACGCCATTGTGTGTAGATATGTGTATGCGTGATTTTCTGTAGCCACATTTTTGCAGTCTTGTGCATTACGTAAAGTCACATGGCGATGTTCGTTCGTCTATCCAACCAATTGCATCCTATACACCACACCATTCATCGATGGTGTGGCTCATAATGGAATAGCACTTGAATATTTTTTGTGATAAACTTGGTGGCATCAGCAGCTGCACATATTTCAAATAAAGGGTATTTTAGGAAGAGGTAAAGCAATAAACGAAATCACAAGGCCCCAGAAGCAATTGGGAAATTTTGGTAAAAAAAGGAAGAGAAAATTCGGTACATTTTACATTTTACGAAAGTGAAAGTCAGGCCGCTGAATGAGTGAAACACAAAAATAATCGAAGTTGACCGACATGTTAATAGTCGTAGCACCGCCCAGTAGTTAAAGATCCGAAAGGTCGAGCTCCTCTCCCTAAGTGTGGTGTGCGTCTTGATGTTGTTCCAAAAATGGAGAGACCTATAGTTTTAAGCCGACTCCGAACGGCAAATGGTTTTTCATGAGAAGTTTTTTCATGGCAGAAATACACTCAGGGGCTTTCCGTTGCCTGCCGAGGAGAGACTGCCTTTAGAAAAATCTTGCTGCTATCATTTGGTGTTTTATGCACAGAGACTCCAAACTAGTCACTTCCAACCAACCCATTCGGCTATGGCGGCCGCCATCGGCACTCCCTTCTGCTTAATGACAGGAGGGACAGTCGATCGGACATGTCACGTCACATCAGTTTAGTCCATCTGTCTCTCTCAGCCTACCAAGCTCGCTTGTGGGTTGTAGTAACCCATTTGGGCCAAAAAAGTTGGCCTCAGAGCCCATCTTAGCTAAGGACTCAGAGGTCTCGTTACCCACTATACCCACGTGCCCCGGGACCCATGTTAGCATCAGGCTATTATGTCTACCGGCATAGTTCAGCCTGGATTTGCAGGACTCGACTACCCCTGATGTGGTTGGAGGGCTGTCGCTGCAGACATATATAGATCTGCCTCTCCATCGTTTTTCCACAACAAAATTCATCGCTTTATGAACTGCATACACCACCGCTTGAAACACAGATGCATGAAGTCCAAGAGCAAAGTGCAGTTCTTATCCTGCTGGATTCCGCGTAGAGGAAATGCGAAAACAGTGTTTGCCGGGCTCATTTTCAGAGTTTGACCACAACCAAGCCTTTGGTAGCAATACACTGTATCTCTTTTCAAGTACGACTCTTGATGGCATGGAGTCAAGCAGCATGGAGAGAATCGTTGGATCGAAGTCCATGCCTTCTCCGTTTTTCAATGCCGGACAAGGGCCATACCAGTTCCGATTGCGTTTCAGCCTGCAGATGGCATTCCAGGACTTTCCTTGGATGAAAGCATGAAGTGGTGGTAAACCAATCAGAGCATCTAATGCCGGGCCTGAAGTAATCGGAAAAGCTCCGGTGCAATAGATGTCCACAGTGCGTTGTAGTCCCGATAAGGTCCTTCTGACTCCCACGAGAGAGAGTCTACTCATCCAGGTGATAATAGGTCTTATCATTGCCGTGCAGATCCGTAGGACCTTGGTAGGAGAAAGACCCCACGTTTTCCCAAAGACACCTTTGCACTGACAGAAAGCTGTCAGTGCTTTGGAAGTCTTTGTTTCAACGTGTGACTTCCAAAGAAGTTTACTATCGAGGATTACTTCAATATATTTGATTTCTTTGGATAGCTGGATTTTGACTCCTCTTAGCTTAGGCATAACGAGTTCACCAAGTTTCCTCCTTCTGGTAAAGAGGACAATAACAGTTTTGGTGGGGTTTGTCGATCGCCCACACAGCACCAAATGTCAATCATACCCAGAGTTTTCTGCACTTTTCTACAGATGTTCATAAGCGAAGGGCCCGTTATCAGACAGGCATCGTCGTCCGCATATGCTTGTGTGCTTACTTACATACAAACTTTGCGACTCGAGCTGTGCAAGAGAAGTTAAAACATCCGGCCTTAAAGTAAATGTTGAGAACACAAAACAGTGGAAAACAGAATTACCAAAACAAAGACGGCCTTCGGCATCCTCGTTCCAATGTGTCATAACAGTAACATCAGTCTTCGCCTAAGCTGCGAATATTCAACGTCAGTAAAGTCAGTGCTTCTGTATGGTTGCACCACCAGGAAAGTAACTGCGACGATCACGAAATGACTACTATTAACCGCGTCACACAGTGCGGCCGATTCCCGATAAGCTGGCCAAAACTCAAAAAATTAAGTAATTGATTCAAAATTTCTTACTCGGAGGTTGTCGGGGTCGCTGATTACGAATTTGATCTTAAAATTTCCAAAAAAAATCCACCCCCTTCCACCCCTATTGGCCACCCCCTCACGTGAAATAGCGTATATTCTAGAACATAATCAAGATGCATGTTAATTTATATGTTTTCGGGGTCGCAAGGTAGCAAGTGGTAGCAACTGAATCTTGTTTTATTCAGTAACCATTACTTTTTTGAGTAACCTTTAATAGGTTTCAAACAGCATATGACGGCGTTGTATTACTGTACAGTTTGAAAACTCAAATTTTATAAAAAAAATTGCAAAAAATGTATCTACGTATTGCTGCAGCTAAAAATTTTGTGTCGAGGTATTGATATGTACTAAAGATTTCTCGTATTTTACTAACCTTCCGAAGATGATTCCATTTGGTTTTGTTCAATTTACTCCATTACAAAATCTTTCAAATGTGTACAACTTTCACTATTCATCGACAGTAATACGATGCTCAAACGAAGGCCACGTTGCGACTGAAAATACAGAGGATACTTAGGGTACAGGACGTTGCTATGAACGGTTTTCACTACTCAAGGCATTACTGTAGCCAACCCAAAGACAAAAAAACTCTATCTAGAAACTTTTTTTTCGACTTTTGGCCAGCTTTTTGGGAATCGGCTCTGAGACCAGTGTCTCCAGGTTCGATTCACCACTTCTCTGCTCGCTAAGCGAATCGTTTTTAAGTGAAAACGACAACAGTTTAGCAATGTGCAAGCGACTTTGTTTATAGGCGCTTAGCTCACAGGCGACATGCCTGAAGCCAGTGCTTCCAAGTATAAGTGCAGAATTTTTCTGATTATATTTTGCTTGCTTTCAGGTGCGATCTTCTGAAAAACAAAGAATTTACATAAAAGTTTGTCAAAACGAAGCCAATGGGAAACTGTTTGTTTTACATATCCACTACTCGCTAGGTTGTTGGTGAATCGAAAGCAGCCACTGTAAGGCACTAAAACTTACTGGTATCTTTCATTTTGCACATAAATTGCATGCCAAGTGCCAAACACGAAAAGAACAAAACATAGGTATCGGATAAAATGTGTGTACATCTAACAATTAGGTATAGAATCAAATAATTCGTAAGTGAGCAAATGTTGCAGAGAAGCGAAAGCGAGTAATGGCGGCAACACATGCAGTTCGCCCAACAAAGCCAATAACAGCCACAACAACTCCCATTGGCGTTGCTGCAGCGCTAACAACACTTGGATCCGAAACTTCTTGATGCTGCAACTTTATGGTTATGCTGAAATTACATTGCTGGCAATGAACTTTGGTTGCTTACCCTGCTGCTTGCCGCAAAGCGAATGCACTCGGTTGCTGTGGGTTCATGGTCAAAATATTGTTCCCTTTAATTCTTCAAGCAGCAGGGTATGTATGTATGTGTGCAGTTGCAACAGTTTGCTGATTTTCGCGAAGCTTCACTAGCGAGCACGATTTTCTTCCGCTTTGCCACTTGAATTTGAGTATAGGGTGTTCGTGTGCATGCAACCACGAACACATGAACTTGCAACAATTAGCGTTTACATGCAATTCCGTATAGACGTTAAGCATAGCTCTTGTCTTTCCATACCTTCTTAGTGATGATCATGATTACGAGCATACCCAGGTACACACACACATACATATGCACATACTTGCTTCTTTTGTTTTCTATTTCCACGCTCTGGTAGTTTGAAATAGAATTATTTTATATTATTATTATGGGTTGTGTGTTGTTGTGTTTTGTTTTGCAATTAAGTGATGTGGTGTCCGCTTTGCTTGCAACCGCAAAAAGGTGGCCACCACCGTTGGTTGCCATGCAACTTACATACCACTACTTGCACATTCCTAGAATGCTGCATAAGAGGTAGTGAAAAAGAATCATTACTCTTTTAAGAATTTATTGTTTTCTTACCTTGGCCGTGGTGGCCGCCGACGTGTCAACTTCAACTTGGCAGTGGAAGAGAACTCTTTGCGCCCCTGCCGCGTTAGTGTCGTTTGTTGTTGGCAACAACCAGTTACTATTGTGGCAACAAATTGTGAACTGGCCGATATGCAACAGTGCACACTTGCACATAAACACACACGCACACGCATTCAACGCTATAACTAAACTCTACCAATGCACTTGATTTGGGTGTATTTGAAAACCTTTTCTTCGTGATGTAGTGTATTCTTGGCTCTATCTGCATTAGTGGCAAGTAGCCGAGCATGTCGACTTGTTGCTGGTGAAGCGGCGTTGCCTACAAACCATAAACCCAATTCCACAAATAGACAACTTTGCAGTGTGCGCAGTCGAGCCTGAAGTGTGTAGAACTCTAATGAAAGCTCATAGCCGCGTCTGCATGCAGCATAAACCCAGTTGTGATGTGCTGCCATGCACTGAGCAAAACAGGAACGAAAAAGATTACAGAAAAGAACTGTATTGCGTTGAAAATATTATTAAAAAAATAGTTGTGGATGATGTTTGTTTAATGGGTAACAGAATTTAATAAGAAGATTTTTTTCAGATAACCCGAAATCGATGAGGCTTCTTCATTTGACAGTCAAATGAAATTTCTTTACAGTTTAAAGTAAGACTGCCTTTTTTTTACAGATAGCGCTGGCGTCTGATTGCTTCTAAAATTTCTGTTTATAGTCCGAAATGGGGGTATAATGAAGACCCGAAAAAAAAAGAATTTATAAAAACATTACATGTATAACTCCAACAGCTGAAAAAATTATAAAAAATCAACGGAAATTTCGAGCAACTTCAAACTAGCACTAAAATTTAATAGGCAATAAAACTGCATACCAAAATTATGTCTAGAAATTCTAACTAAAATTTGTGAATTATGATCAAATGTATGTGAAATTTTTCCAGTTTTGATAAAAACTCCCAAATTTGTATTTATATGACCTCTTTTTTGCTTTTATACTATATAATTTCGTGATCTAAACTTCATACAAAGTTCATAAGTGTTGAATTCTAACTACAACTCTGCAAATCAATCCTACTCTCTTATCGTTCACTTACATGGACATTTATACTTGTACAATTATACGTTAGATAGTAGGCGATGCCAAAAGAACTTTGTACTTGTACAATTATACATTAGATAGTAGGCGATGACAAAAAATGTGAAAACGGCAGTTGGAATAAAAACGTGAATTACATCGACACGAGTTTTTCTTTCTCTGCGCGGAAATACTGCTTCAATAAGTGTAAAACAAAATTTCACAAAAAAAAATGTTTTCTTATGAAAAAAATGTTCAACTCGTGAATCAGAATTTTCAGTTTCGGGGTATACAGTTTTACAACTCATGAAAGTTTTGTATACAAAGTGAAAGTTTCAATTGTCTCACAATTATCGTTGATTTTTGTCAATGTTTTGTTTTTTTTTCTTTGAGGTGTTGTACATTTTTCTGTGTAAAAGTTTTCTGAACAGGTGTTTCACATAGAAAAAAATTATCAAAAGCGTGTACAAAAAAAAACCCAAATATTTGAACAATTAAAGCGATTTTTGAGTGGCTTTTTTACACTTTATACTAAAATTCCTTGAACTAGAAAACGGAACTCCACACCTTGAAGTTTTCTAAAGATTCTATATAAAAAGTTGAAAATTTTAAAGACCATTGTTTTTAGATCTGTTAAATTTGTTTTTTATAAAGTTTTAGAGTTATGTAGTCTTTGTTGTAGAGAAATACAGAAAAATTCTTAATTGATTAATTGGTCAGTTAATTGGTTAGTCTACTCTTATTTGGAGCATAGCTGTATATTGAAAGCTTTAGTGAATTATAAAATCCCACAAATTGGCTTGGCAAAAACAATACTCTGAAAACAAGGTACTCTAGGAGGCGCTGGAATTAAGGTATGTACAAAAAATCATATTTGCGGATAGTTTGAATTCGGATGCTATGTTTAATACCAGGAAAAACCGACCTCTGCTAAGGATTGTTCGTAACTCAAAAAAACTCACTAAAAGGGGAAAATAAAACAGCAAAATAGGCATTAAATGCCACTTAAAATCGCCTAAAAGACGTCAAAATTAGAAAAAAAGGTTTTTATTTTAATAAATTTGATTATATAAGAAAACGCGAAAAAATCCATATTATTTTCTTCATATAAAAAACCGGCACTTTCATTGCCTCTACGAATAAATATTTTTTGGTGCGAGCTTTTAACGTAAAAAAGCTTAGTAGCGTATATGTATGTGGCTGTAGAACATTTTTCTAGCACAATAATCTTGAAGTTTTCCGGTTTAAAATGTAATTTATATGCACAAGATTTGGCTAAGGCAAGTGGCGTCTTAGTGGAATATGAAACAACGGAAACTTTCAAATGATTAACAATTCTTATTGTCGCCAACTCCTCGTTGCCTGAAACAACTGTTTTGAATTTTTCCAATAGCAAGTCTGTGGTGCTGTTGCTCAGGCCTCGAAATAGTTGGCCTTATCGTGAATTCCATGTGAGCAAATATTCCCATTGACTGCATTACAACACAGAAACAATATTCTCCACTTTGTTGTTTTTTTTGTATTGACGCTTATGGAAAGGATTAGCGGCTGGGATGGAAACTGAAATTTATGAGTCACATGGAATTGACAATAATCCTACTTAAACGTTTTGAGTAGGGAAATGTTATCTACTTATATATACTTATGTATATCACGAAACGCTTGAATTAGAAATCGCCTGCTACTAAAGAAGAACATAATGCAGCTGGGCAGATGATAGATTTACAGTTTTGTTGAAAGTGTACCTCGTGTAGCTTATCAGAAAGTATAATTGACTTACTTAGACATAACATGAGGCAAACTCGAGCTCTGAGAACACGAAATTTTTTTATTTAAATACGCTAATCTATAAAACTACTGGACAAATGTTCAGTAGTGTGTTTTCAAGAAACTTGAGCGTAGATGATGGCTATGTATTATATGGTTCAAAAGGAAGTCTCTTTTGCACCGAATCGTTACGGGTGATGAAAAATGGGTGCATTTCTCCAATCCCAAGCGTAAACGATCGTATGGTCCGCCCGGCCACAAGCCAAAAACAACGGTCAAACCAAATCGCTTCGGCCGCAAGGCAATGCTGTGTGTTTTCTGGGATCAGCGAGGCATGATTTGGTACGAGCTATTAAAACCAGGGGAAACAGTTGACAGTGCACGCTACCAACGACAATTGGCCGATTTGAACAGCGCTATACACCGAAAACGCCCAGAATATGCCGATCGGCGTCACAAAGTAATTTTTCTTGATAACTATGTACCGCCACATCGAACAACAGCGACTCGGGAATTGGTGGAGACGTACGATAGGGAACCGCTGGTGCATGCCGCTTACTGACCAGACTTGGCGATGGGCCACGCACTTTCAGAGCAGCGCTTCAATTCTCACGAAGAAGCCAAAAAATGGCTCGATGATTGGTTTGCGGCTAAAGACGGCCAATTTTTTTGGCGCGGCATCCACAAATTGCCTGAGAGGTGAGAAAAATGTGTCGCTAGCGATGGCTATTATTTTGAAGACAAAATTTGTAACCATTTTTTGTTAATAAACGTTTGAAATTGAAAAAAGTCTCATTTCATTGGTATATACCTGGTGAGTCAAAAAGGTTTTGGCACAGTAATTTTTTTTTACAAAATACGCAATGATTTTCAGCGCAGTTGTTTTTTGTGGTTTTTAACAAAACCTCGGTCGTTTTGTCTAATTTTTTTCGTGTTTTAAATATTTTAATTAGTGGAATCCCATTATGAAACTGAGATTACTGCACAGTTATTAATAAAAATTTTAAGAAAAAAATTTCAGAGGTGGAAAAAAATTTGTTTCAGACATAATTTGTTACCAAACAGTTGTTTTTTTTTTTTGAGTTAAAAAAATACAACAAAACATTTTTTGTTTTAGTTTTTTAAAGTGTTTTTTCAGTTCTTCTCAACAATTTTGTATGTGTTTTTTTTTTAATATTTTAGGATACTTCACGTATTTGAACATGACTCCAAAAATTAGTGAAACGCATTATGAAGCTGCCCTTGCTAGTGCACTGCAGTACTGAGCATAGTTTCTTTCCTTAAAATTTCCTATAGTTTTTTACCAAAAAATTTACTTTGTTTCCAATCAGTATAATTTCTTTCTCAAACTTTTCAAGACACAAATAAACCAATTTGTATCAGAATTGACACAAATGTCTAAAACATTTGTATAACTCGACACGGAATCGCTCATTTACGTTAATAACAAAATTAAATTATCGACCTTATAAGTAATTTGCTTCCGCTGTGAGGCACCCTTGGTTATCCTCCGAAGTTAACCCGTGTAACATCGCGGGTACAGCCTGCTTCACCTCCGGCATGTGGCCATGATAAAGCGATTTAATCTTGGAGGATAAGTCGCTCTGAGTGCGAAGAAATTTCTTAATTTTTTTTTTTGGACCGAGCTTAAACTTCGACTTTTTGCTATAAAAAAATTATATTTTCAAAAACAGTTAACCAAGAAAACCGTGTTGTAAACTTCATTCTGCCAATACTTTCTTGATTGACTACATATACTCGTACCATATATGCATAGGTTCACAGGAAGAGGGATATTGCAACTCAAAAAGTGAAATTTTTTTGCTCTGGCAGTGTGAAAGCTTTCAAACCACAAATTCTCCTGCATGGTTTTCATTTTAATAGAAGCAGGGCAAATTTTAAATGCGAAAAGCAATTTCGGTCTATTTAGCAACAAAAAGTTTACCCCTAGCAATGCACGCCGGTTGTGTCTGTAGCAGAAATACATTAGTTAAATGAATGGAACTTGTAGTTTTTCACTGTGCAACGCGCATACCAAGAATAAGCACGTCTTTTGCTGTTGCACGATACTGACACACACACACACACATATATATATATATATATATATATTTAAGCATAGCCATACACGCGCTTGCATAGCCCAAAGCCGCAGTTTGCATCAATAAAAATGCGGTTGGTTTGCTTTACAGTGTTTTTTCTTCTTTGCTTTTGTTGGTCCACTCAATCGCAACGACAACTGTGATTGCAATGAACAACAACATGCCGCATAGTTATAACAAGCACTTAAAAAAGCAAAAATCACAAATGAAAGAAGCAATTGTTGAAGTTGAAATTAAAATATGGCAACATGGTATCATTGGCTGTGTGGCAATAATGCAATTTCAGCGAATGCCGCTGTTGTCGGCGCTTCTCCGCGTAGTTGATTTCGCTGCTTGCTCGCCCGTTCTTTTGGCTTTTCTTTCTCTATAATTGTTTCTGTTTTTTGTTTTGTTGTTTGCATCAGTGAGTCAATTAAACTTCTTAAGAGCCCCTTTTTCTATGTTGCTGTAGACGGTCGCCTGGTTCTCGTATATCTAAGCGATTTGTCTTCATCCCTTCACGTTGTTTATTTTTGTTTTAAGCTTTTCGGACTTCTTGGCCAACATGGCTTAGAATTTTCGTGTACAAATTTATGTTTTATAATTCTAATTCCTATTTGCTTCTTTCAAAGAGTTGGCTTTCAAAAGAGTGCTAACTGCATGACAGCTACCCGCGAGAATTTTGGAAGCAAACATGAAATATAAAAGAAATCCCCGTCTGTTAGTGATGGGAGGCTAAGAAATTTACATCTAGATTTGATATGAATATAATTTGTATTGTATGCAAATTAAGGATGAATTTAGTGAGCATTTGTTGGATAACTTCAATGCGATCAGACTGGCTTCAAGCAATCACTCTGGGCTCAAGATCCCTACGGACTTATCTGATTGTCAGTCTTTGGTGAACAGCTTTAAGGAAGACCACATCAAGAATTAAATGAAGAGAGTGCAATGGGTAGCAACCAAGTTTATTGCGGGTAAAAAAGCGCTAGAACTTCTACTAAATCTTTCTGTGTCAAAGTTCAGAAAAACTGAAGCAGCCCGTTGACTAGTTTGAATGCGCTAAAATTCTGGACGCTATTTCTATAAACTTGGAGGAGCTGAACTTTGATGCGGAACTTTTCTCACAAGTATCGCTCGTAAAAATTAATGGAAAAACTTTACAGGCATACCTCCGACGACTAGTGGGATGTTCCCTGATGGCTCAAAGTTAAACAACAAATAGGTGTTGTAGGTCTGAGTTAACAGCAGTAACATAAATGAATCTTTAGTTCAGCACACGATTATCTCTACACAATTTTTAGTGAATAAAATCTCTGCTGGAGAACAGGATATCTTCGAAGGTAGTGACGGCATATAGGACGTTCTGAAACGAGCCGGCTGCGAAATTTGCCGCAAAGATAGTACGGGTATCCGGATACAGAGCCGAACATACATATTTACATTTGAATTGTGATGCAGAAGAACTGGAAAGGAATATGCCTGTAATCACTAAAGTCTGGTCTCGGGTGCACAACTCTCTATCATCATGCAACTTCCGACTTAGATCAGCTTTCATTGAGTCACTGAACCCTCACATTGGGTGAGAACGCAAATCAGGCAAGAAATCAATAAAAAAAGACAGATCTCTAATGTCAGTTGCCATCTCCTCCCTCGGATCGGTATGTACGTGGTCTGTTCGAAAAAAAAGGTGAACTATCAAATTACGTGGTATATTCGTCTCGAAGATATACGGTTTTAGCAATATGCAATAGCGTGTTTAGTTTGTTCGTGAGAGTCATAAAAAAGACAAGGTCTATACGAGGTCTATATTTCATTTCAGGCTACTGCTTAATAACTTTTGTCGCAGCTGCAGAGATAGAGATGAGGAGGGCGTGGATAGCTTCGAACACAAAATATAAACTTAAAAGTAAAATTGGCTTGGGCACTTCACATCGTAGTGGGTTTTATGACCTAAGTGCGGTTCTCTGCATGCTGTATACGGCGACAGTGACCGTAACTTAATCTACTAAATACATTCTACTGGAACTTGAAAAAGTATCTAATTTTTTTTGTATAGAATTTTCTTCGATATACATATATATATATATATATTTTTTTTATATATAGCGAAAATGCACAAAACAGCCAAGCAATTGTTTTTTAATTTTTTTAATTTTTGGAGACTTGAAATTTGCACTTTTTATACCAAAATTCAATGGGCTATAAAACTGCATACAAACAAATATTCCAAAAACTCTTATTAAAAAGTTTGAAATTTTGATTAAACATGTTTAATTGCTTACTTAAACCCTTGGGGGACGGGTGTCGGCATATAGCCGCCCAATCCGTTTTACCATTCTGGACACGTCGGCTTACATATAACCGCCCAAATTAGTGCGTAGCTTGCCACGTCTGTCCTTCTGAGCGATAAGATACGAATCAGCTATAGTAAAATAGTCACATTTTCATTCAAAGACATTAGGGGTCATTAGCGATGAAGTATTATCTTCCTTATAATCCAATCTTACGATGTGAGACGACGGTAGAGTCAGAGTGAATTTCAGTTCTTCGACTCAGTCTCAGTGTCACTGCCAGAGGAACCAGCAGGCTTTTTATATATTTTATCCTACGTACGATGGCTAAGCGATCTAGAGATGATACGTTAAATAGTGACAGTTCTGACGAGATATTACTTTAAATTTGATAAGAAGGAAGATGACGGCATTACTCCGTCAAGTGGAAGTGAAATCTATTGCACGGAATCCATTCAGGCATTTCAACATTAGCAGTTTGTTTATAGTTATTTTTTGATTTTATGAAAATTTTTTCTTGTGTTAAATAAAGCCTTAGGTTTGTAACGTTCAACGTATTTATTTTCATTACTGCGCACTCCAATACCTCTCATCCTCAGCGACGCTCGCTTGTCGTCGGTTTGGCTCCGAGGAAGGATTATAATATCTCCGCGGCTCCGTCCCCAAAGAGTTAAGTTATACGGTTGTTGTTGTGATATAAACTATAAAACTAAAACTAACTAAACTAATCTGAAAATAAAAAAAATTAATAAATAGTGAAAAGTTTGCAATTTGCAAGTACGTAAACCACAAAAATCGCCCTCAAGTTATAAATCATTCTGAATAAGATTATAAAGGGTGATTAAATTTCAAGGGCCGATGTTGGATGTGAACCACACCTAAACTTCAGGTTTTTGTCTACATTTCATTTGACATTTTTCAATTCCAGACTAACTAAATTTTAACCATGGAAAGATACTCAATCAAGCAACGCGTTAAAGTTATTCAGACTTATTATGAAAACGGGCGTTGAAATAAAAATGCATATCGCGCACTTCGTGATTTTTTCGGTCAATTTAATCGTCCAAATGTGCGTACAATCGGAAAAATTGTGCAAAAGTTTGAGCAAACCGGGTCTGTAGGAGATGTGAAAACACCAGTGCATGCTCGTACAGCTCGTAGTGCAGAAAATATTGCTGCTGTTCGCGATAGTGTGGTTGAAGAGCCGTCCACCTCAACTCGTCGTCGTGCCCTCTCACGATCGTCGTTGATGAACATTATGCATAAAGAATTGCATTTACACACTTACAAGGTGCAAGTGATTCAAGAACTAAAGCCTCTTGACCATTTCAAGCGTCGTCAATGGTCAGAATGGTGGCAGGAAATGGCAACAGTGACTGACCAATTTTCGAAGAAAATCATCTTCAGTGATGAGGCACATTTTCACCTCAGTGGATTCGTCAATAAGCAGAATTGTCGCATTTGGGCGAATGATAATCCAAGAGTGATTGTCGAAAAACCAATGCACCCACAAAGAGTGACTGTTTGGTGCGGTTTATGGGCCGGTGGCATCATTGGGCCGTATTTATTCCAAAATGAGGCCGGACAGGCAGTTACTGTGAATAGTGTTCGTTATCGTGAGGTGATAACGAACTTTTTATGGCCCGAATTGGAAGATATGGATGTGGACGATATGTGGTTTCAACAGGACGGTGCCACTTGTCACACAGCTAATGAAACAATGGCTCTTTTGCGCAAAAAATTTGGTGGCCGAATAATCTTACGTCGCGGCGATGTCAATTGGTCGCCAAGATCATGTGAGTTGACACCGTTGGACTTCTTTCTTTGGGGTTATTTGAAAGAAAAGGTGTACGTCGATAAACCAACAACAATTCAAGAGCTAGAGGATGAGATAATTCGGCACATAAACGGCTTAGAACCTCAATTACGCCTCAGCGTCAACGAAAATGTGAACCATTGGATGGAGGTGAGCCGCCGAGGCCGCGGCGGCCATTTGGCCGATATTTTGTTCCATACATAATTGATCCATACCAGTATTATCATAATGAAGAGAAATGACAATAATTTCTTAAAAAAATTGTATTGTAGTTTATTCAAAATCAACACCGGCCCTTGAAACTTAACCACCCTTTAGTAAACCAAATATTTTTTTTTTACTTTTTTTTACCTTTGCAAGGTCGCCAGGGCGCTACAACTTTGTCTGTTGGGCACTTGAATTCCAAATACGTCCTTGGTTGGGGTGTACATTGCAATGCGAAAGCAAATTCAGCTTTTTATTAAATAAAAAAATTAATAAATAATTGACGGGTACACTTCTGTTAGGTGTTTGGTCGAGCTCCTCTTCCTATCTGTGGTATCGGTCTAGATGTGGTTCCACAAATGGAAGGGTCTACAGTTTAAGGCCTCCTCTGAATGGAAAATGGTTTTTGTGAGGTGATTTTTCATGGCATAAATACAGGATTTGCCATTGTCCCCTGAGCGGCGAGCGCTATTAGAAAAAACTTTTGCTCCTAGTTGATGTTTATGCACGGAGATGCGAACCTAGGTACTCCCGTAGGGTAGTCATGCCCCAACCCTTTTGGCTACCTTAATTGCCCTAAGTTAGTTTATTCCTTATTGAGTATTAAGATATCATACTTAAGGCCTATTTTCGAGTTTAATGAAACATTTCGATCCTTATGCCAAGTTGGGAGTTGACATTCCATTGCCTTGGATATATTATATTAGATCAGTTTTTACTATCAAGGAAACTGTACTATCTTCTCTCTATAAACGATTAACCAAGGTACATCTCTAGCTTTTTATTCAGGTGATGCATTTTCTTTTCTGTGGTTAAAAATTTATAGATCTCGATGTTTAACAAATTGGTGCCTTTCTTGACCTACTGTGGACTGCGCCTCTCGCATCAGTTGGTGGGATTAGGGTACGAGTAGGGCCTAATACATAACAAAATAAAACAGCAAAATGGAGCTGACTGTAAAACATTTAATTTTGATTCCATATACTACAAGGTGACGCAAAATTAATCACCCTACCGGAAGATTTATGTTTGATAACGATGTACGTTTTATGTACAGCCGCAGTATACAAACAGACAAGCAAAATAAAGTTTTCCATCACTCAAAATCGCTATTTTTTTAATATTTTGTAAAAAATATTCCAAAACGAAAGTGGATGATTAATTTTGCGCCACCCTGTAGAATCCTTTTCCGTGCTCACAGTGCTAATGCGAACTTCTCATCGTTCCAACCAGGAGCCTTGGCTATATAGATTTGTGTACAGAAGCGAGAGCTACTGCATTCGAAAGAGTATAAACAGCTATTGATCGCTGGCGTGGGGTCCATACTTTCTTCGCGTATATCAGCCTTATGCTCGTTATTTACCTCCTGGTATTATCGCCTTATTTTGCAAAAGCGCTTTGCACAGTTTTATTCTTACACTTACTCTATCCTTTATATTACTATTTTACCTTTCCCTTGAAATCTGCTTGACGAACGACTTTTTAATACCACTTTTATGTTGTTTTCTTTTTCATTGCAGGTAAGCTATACAACCGCCAAATTCTCGAGCTGAGCACACGAAGGATGGCATGTAACCGAGTTTATGTCTCATTTATTTATTTAGTTGCATAAAAATACGAATAAATATCCTTGAAATGAGTACGCAAATAATTTTACGAGATACAACAAGTACAATAATAACTGTAAAGCGAATGTGTGCATGTGTGTGTGTGAGTTGGTTGGTGGTGGCAGTTGAGTTGTTGCACATTTATGCAAACAAATTAAGCGGAAATCCTATAAATCGCTCGCAACTACAACTGCTGCAGAATCAATAACAATTTTTATGCACAAAACGATGCTGGCATTGAGCTGATGATGTTGTGATGTTGCGGCCTGTGATGATAATGAAGTGTATTGGCATTGGCCCTTGCAATTGATGAGCGACAGCTTGTGATGTACTGCGTGATGTGGGAGGCAAAGGTGGAGTGAGAGTTTGGTGGGTGGAGAGCAAGAAAATAGTCGAAAGTAATGAGTGCAAGAATATGCCTTTTATGCTTGGCAGTTTATTTTGTAGGTATGCATTTGGTATATGTATTACATATATGAAGATGGTCAACAAAATTATTTTCCATTGGTGCTAAATTTGCTTTTGGACCAAAAAAATCAGACCCCAATTTCAAAATTTTTTTTATTGTACTTACTGCAAAATAAATCGTACCATTAAGGTTTTTGAATAACTTTTGTTTTACTAAACGACGCCATTTTCGAAAATTATATGTAGATCTTCCGATAGGATGATTAATTTTGCGCCACCTCGTATTTATCCGTGCCACCAATGCTTTAAAAATCAGCGTTGAATTCGTGTAAAAAAATGCATTTTGCCGTAAATTTATTACAAAATATTTACAGATTAATGTTTTTCACTCTTATCTTTTAATTGCTCTTCGCAAAAACTGAAAAAATTCTGCCAAAACAACAAAGAAATAAAGGTATTCATATTTTTTTGTTAATTTACAGTTTTTTTTGTTTATTTACATTTTGTTTTGTTTATTGTTTAATTTTGGGCCGCTTTCAGGATCTTAAAAAACATCTCTTTGTTTTGTTTTAACTAAATGATAAGTTACAATTTTTTGGACATTTCTGGGGAGAAATTAAAAGAGAAGATTTAAAAATAGCGGGAGCTACCTGATTTAATTGACTTTTACATTACGAAAGATATTAAAAGTGAGCAACTGGAAATAACTCCAAGCCTTGACCTCTCATCTGACCATTCTCCAATATTATTAAGCTTTGAAACCAGTCCTATCCTAAACTACAACACACATAAATTTTACAATAATTATACGAACTGGGACTATTTTCGTGAACTTATGGAGCAAACCTTTAACATTAAAGTCCCCCTAAAGAGCGAAAAGGAAATTGACTCCGCAATCGCATACTTCAATGATAGTATAGTGTATGCAACAACAACTTCCACACCTATAATCAAGGTGAGTAACAACAAATACAAATTACCCCATAAAATCTTGGAAAAAATCAGAGAAAAACGAAAACTAAGGCAACAATGGCAATCTACACGTTCACCAGATATTAAAAAAAGGCTGAATATAGCAACAAAAGAAATTAAAGATATATTAAAAGTGGACAAGGAGGAAAAATTTGAAAAATATATCGCATCACTCGGAGCTTTACTAGAGCTACAAACTATACACTATGGAAGGCCTGCAAAAAAATCGACAACGCAGTTATGCACCAACCCCCCTCTAAGGACTAGGACAAATTCTTGGGGTAAAACACCAAAAAGAAAAAGCAAAAATACTCGCTGATCATTTAAAAAAAACATGTACAAATAACCAAGACGTTGACAATTCTGAATTTCATGCCCACCTCACAAATAACATAAATATACCAATCAAGAAAATAACTTCGAAAGAAATACGAATAGCAATTGAGACAAAAATTGATGTAAATAAATCCCCAGGATATGACGGAATCACAGGAAGGATTCTAAAGGAGTTACCTGACAAAGCCACTCTCTACTTAAGAAATATATTTAAATCAGCATTACGAATGAAGTATTTTCAACTGCCTTGGAAGGTTGCTGCAATCATCGCAATACCCAAACCTAATAAAGACGCCTCTAAAGCTTCTTCATACAGACCAATTAGTTTATTACCATCATTATCCAAACTTTTTGAGAAGCTTATACTTGACCGCCTTGACCCCACACTACAGGCGCGAAACTTATTTCCTTCACACCAATTCGGATTTCGTAGAAAACATTCAACAATAGAGCAGGTACATAGAGTAACAAATAAAATGTTGGCAGAAATTGATCAAAGAAATGCATGCGTTGCTGTGTATCTTGATGTAGCGAAAGCTTTCGACAGCGTGTGGCACAAGGGTGTAATATTTAAACTTAAATAGTATCTTCCACTCGACTACTATTTGTTAATGCTATTTAGCAAATAGATACTTTTACGTGAAATATAGAGACAAATACTCTATCATTCAACTCATGGAAGCCGGTGTACCTCAGGGCAGTGTACTAGGCCCTGTAGTATACGTGCTGCACACAGCTGATATTCCCTTGCCTGCAACTCGACATGATAGCAACCTTTGCAGATGACACCGTCCTATTGGCAACTCATAAAACCTTAGAAGCAGCAACAAACACGTTACAAGAGATTTTGAACAAAACACTAACATGGTTTAATGCTTGGGGTATACAAATCAATAGTGGCAACACAACTCATGTAGTTTATTCTAACAAGAAAGTAGGACACAAGAATCTGACAATAAACTAGACACCAAAGCAAGATACCTTGGAATGACTATTGACTCTAAACTTCTCTGGAAAGAACATATCACGTTGAAAAGAAATGAGGTAAAAACAGATTCCGACAACTATACTGGCTACTTGGCAGGCGCTCGAAACTGTCATTGCTGAACAAAACTCTTATATACAAAACTGTGCTTGTGCCAATCTGGGCATACGGCATAGAAATCTGGGGAACTGCAAGTAAAACTAACATTAACATTATTCAACGACTACAATCAAAAATACTCAGAACTATAACCAATGCACCTTGGTACGTCCCAAACGAAGATATTCATCGCGACCTCAACATCGATACAGTAGCAGAAATCATCCGCAAACGCAGCACAAATCATATTGCCCATTTAATAAACCGTACAAATACTGACATGCGATAACTCGCATCAGCAGAAAGGGCAAAGTCCAGGCGGCTCAAACGACCAACCCCAACTCAGCTGATAACTAGAATAATTTAAAGCTACACTTGTAAAGTCACACAAAAACTTAACCAAAATGTAATATTGATAATGATTAATGTTATCAAATTCAAGCTGTAGAAAGAATTACTTGGTCTCATACGACAGGTGTAATTAATAAAGGAGGCAAAAAAAAATATCGATCTGTAAACATTTTATACCGAATTTATTGGAAAGTGATTTTTCCCCTTTCAATGGCAATTTTCAAAGCGTTGCAGAAGTAAATATAAAAAACAAAAACAAACGAGGTGTCTAAGTTTTTGGTCATAGAGCCAGCTTAGGTTAGGGAGTAGCAGTAGGAAAAAAAATTAATTTTTTGTTTCGGCCATCCTAATCTTTATATATAAAAATGAATGTTTGTCCGTATGTCCTCGATGAACTCAAAAACTACTGGACCGATTATTATAAAAATTGGTATATGTATGTATTTTTCCACGGAGAAGGTTTGTAGAATATGCTCATTGCTGCCACTCGCCACTAGGTGGCGCTGCAGAGTAGCAACTTCGGTTTAACTGCCGTTCAACCGATTTTTTTGAAATAAACCAAATCCATAAAATGGTTTAGAATGAAGTGAATATTTGCGTATTGATTTTTCTTTTAAGTTATTTTTCTTAAATTTATTTTAGTTGTTGGCGTAGCAACGCGCGCCGGGTTCAAGCTGGTTGTTGTTGTGGCAACATAAACATTCCCCATACTTACATACGATGAATGCTGCTGGAGTGACAGTCGTTGGCCGGCTATAAATCCGGGTCGTTTCGGTAACGTAGAACCGACTGTCGTGGAAACGTGTTTCAAGCTGGTAATTAGGACTGGTAGTGGCAGGCTAATCACCTACCCTGCCAGAAAGCAAAATAGATTAACGAAACCAAGACTTGGTCTTGTCCAGGCTCTATGCTCCCGAGTGGAGCGAACAAGAAAAAAAAACACAGTTTCAACCTAGCTCCGAACGGCAGATATATTTTTGTTTCTAATTTTCTTTCTAATGCTAATTACTAATTTAAAAAATGATTTTGAGTGATGAAAATCTTAATTTTGATCTTGACGCGCTCAATTGCTTGTCTGTTTATATACTGCAGCTGTTTAGGTCCCAAGTGTCAAATATGATTGAAGACGATACCATTGCAAAAATCATTCCTCTTCCATAGGGTGACTAATTTTGCGCCGTCATGTACATGTAGTATATTGTATGTGTATATGTGTGTGCAAGTGGCGTGATTACCTAATGTGCGGACGGGAATGGTACGTTCAGCAGCAGCGTTATCTGTTAAATTCGCTTGACGCCATTTTAAATTGCATTTACTGCTGATGTAGCGGGCTTTTTATTTTATAAATAATAAACAAGCGAGCGAATGTTCATTGGAAATAAAATACATAAATAAATACATAAAAATAAATATTTAAGATAATCCTCAACCAGTTGTGTGATGCAAAATGAAAGCTAAATGGAAGTGTCGTCTCTTCCCATTTAGATGTCATTAAGTTATTAAACTTTGTGTAAACTTTAGTTTTCCTACGGCTGACCATCACCCCATTAGCATGGTCACACACACACATACACACGCCCCCATACATATGCCCTTTTAAATTCATACAACTTCCTGGTAGTATTAACCGCCTCTGGCACTTCCACCTGCAGGAAATCACAATAATCCTCACAAATGTAAATACGAAAATGTTCTCTCGTTTCTCCCCCTGGCTCAGGAAATAAAAAATTTACAATAAAAAATTGCACAAAAATAGGAAAAGTGAAATAATATCGGAAAAAAGCGCTGATGAAAATCGTACCCGTACCGGAAAACAGAGGAGTAGCCAACGAAATGTTTCAAATAAAGATAAAAACTTTTTCGCTGCACCAGCCACAACCACAGCAATAACAGCAATAACAACAATAGCTAAAGCAACGGTGTATGCGAGTCGGCAGCGCGATTTGCTGATTGAGCGCACCAAGTGGCTGCAAGCTTGCCGAAAGAATGTGGGTAGGAGGTGGCGGCTATTGTGCAACAGTGTGCTGAATGTGTTGTGTTGGGGTCGGTCGTTCGGTTTCGCAATACCATTTCATCCATGCCATTTCGTGCAATTCACTTTCGATGCGTTTTCATGTAAATCTGTGGTAATCCTATTGAAAAAGGATACCGCGTGCACAAACCAAAACATTCACACACACATACACATGCAGCAATAGCCTCATCGCGCTTCACTTCAACACCAATACATTTCTGACTGCACTCCGATCATTTCCTAGCAGCTGTCCGTTTGCTGCTCAGCGGCACGGGATTTCACCGATTCCAGCGAGGTGACGACTAGCGCTGCTTTCCTGAACTCATCCGCTGTCATTTTAGAACGACGAAACTCTTGTCCTGTCGTCGCGCTTTGTCACGCTGCACCGCACTGATTACAATGCGAAAATACTGTCGCTTTGTTATTCGTCTCGTCCTCATATAGTGTCCTGTTATTCCGCGGTCCTGTAGTCATATAGCCGAATCATGTATTTATATAACCATTTGTTATTTTTCTGCATTTTTTTTTAATTTTTTATTTTTTGAGCTCACCTTCTCCGCCTACATTTTTACATAAGTGTTTGTTTTGTGAGATTTTAGTTTTTGTATTTTGTTCTGGAGTCTTTTTTAATAGTTAAATCTGTGCTTCGCATGGCTGACAGAGGCTTAGTTGTTACAAATGTACAGAAACAGGTGATGGGATTGAAATAGATGGCAGCTTATTGGAAATAGTCGTTGCAAATTTTAACTAGTATTAGAATAAAATTGGATATGAGAATTGGCATGAAGTATGGCCGAGTTTTTAAATGGACATGTGCTGTGGCTTAGTGAGGCCATTGCTCAAATTAGATTGAAAATCCTGCAGTAGGTTATGAGAAAATAAAAAAAAATTAAATAAATGGGAAAAGCAAGGATTAAAAGAAAGGGCTAAATATGAATTATGAAAAAGAAAATCGATTCATTCAAAAGTTATTGGTGCAGTAAACAGAAATGCGATATTTTTCCGATTGATGGCCTCCGTACTCTGTATCTCGGTCTGTATGCGAACCATTGAGGCTGACCGAGAAAGACAAGAGCTGGTACTGAAATAGCATCTGAGATGATAGCTTGGCTCAATATGTTTATAAATTAAAGGTGGATACCAGCAGAGAGAAAATATGCCATATTTTACATTACGGTAATGACGAAAACGCAAACAAGGCGTGGTTCGTTGGAACAACTAGACTTGCTGTATGAATTTCCTGTTTTGCCGTTTTTAAGGAGAGCAGCTTCAAAATGTATACATATGTATTACGTATATATGTATATATAAGCATATAATTGGCGCTTACACCCTTTTTGGATGCTTGGCCGAGCGTCTCTCCAATTCGTTTGATGTTTTTGCGCACAAATGGAGGGACCTACAGTTTCGAGCCGACTCCGAACGGCCGATGTTTTTTGCGAGGAGCTTTTTCATGGCAGAAATACATTCGAAAGTTTGCCATTACCTGCCGAGGGTCGACCGGTGTTTCACGGAGATTCAACGTTCTCCGAATGGTAGTCATTCTCTAACCCATTCGGCTAAGGCGGCTGCCGAATATATACATATAATAAATGTATTCAGCAAATTCAAAATGCAAGTCTATTCCTCAAAAGTGATATTATCGCCTTCATAGTACTCTCATCAACTGAGACGCACTTATGCCACCGTTTGATCCAGCTCTCGAAACATTTCTCGAACTCTATTTTATGTCGGATAGCCATCAGAGCCCTCCACGATTTTTGCATTTGTTGATATCCTTTGGACCAATTTTTCTGCGACACGGCGCAAGTGCAAATCATTAATTTCAATGCCCTGATTGGATCCATAAGCAATGTTCAAGTCCTCTGCCAGCCCTCTGATGGTTAATTTGCGTTCATTAAGCACCTTTTCTTTCACTTTATTAATGTTTTCATCAGTTTTCGACGTCGATGATCTGCCACTACGACTCATGGTATCTTCTGAAACGTTCATGACACTTCAATTCCCCAACATTTCTAAGGTTTACCTACCATTGAAACCATTTTTAACGAAGAATTTAATACCTGTTCATTCATCATCAAAATTCAAAGCCATTTTTTTTAACTAAAACTGGAACTGTCGACAACACGAGGTAGATTTACTCAAAATGGCGTAATTTTTACAAATCTCAAGCAATGGTGATACAATTTTAATCACAGATCACAGCAGTGGTAACCTAACAAAAAACACAACTCCAATCAGTTGACTTAGAACGTCTCTTGGCGGTTCGTGCGGGGACTTTTTGATCTGGCTGGTATATAGAGTTTTCTAATATGAACAAGGCGGCCATGTTGCCTTGTGGACGTCTGTCAAATCTCTTGTTAATCAGTATCGATGAGGCGCAAAATTAATCATCCACTTAACTTTGTTACTAAATACAAAAAATAAATTGAGTGATGGAAATGAAATCTCTAAGGTAATGTGACCTTTACGCGCTCCATTATTTCTCTGTTTGTATATTGCAGCTGTCTAGTTTTCAAGTGTCACATGTTATTAAAGTATGCCACCATTTGCAAAAATTTTAAATTGTCTGATGGCTTGATTAGTTTTGCCCCACCTTGCATATAATTGGCGTCCGCACCCTTTATCGGGTGTTTAGTCGTGCTCCTTGTCTTATTTGTGGTATGCATCTAAATATTTTTCGTAATTTTTAATAACGAACCACTTTTTTGTAATTAGACTTAGCCCTAAAAACAAAAACAATATTATAGTAACTATTTGAAAAAGGAAGATATTTCACTTTAAAAATCTTTATCCCAACATTTTGAACATTGAATAAATACCACAATTATTAAATTGTTTTTAATTTTTTCAGTTTGCTATTCACGCCTATAATTAAACCAATTTTCAGAAAAATTTACGACAATGTCCAAAATACTTAGATCACTTGTCACACGTTAATACATTTCTCTCCATTTTGCAATGTGCTCTAGCCAATGCGACAGTCAATTGTCAAGAGTTCGTACATCCTGATTGAAGATAAGAAGGCACGAATGCACAACTACAACTACTGGACCAGGCAGTTACCATACAGGTATTAAACGACATTCATCGGGAGCCTCTTACCTCCTTCCTAAACTCTCGGACTCTGAATGCTGTCCTCAGGGTCTAACTATGAATCATCGCAGACAAAGACCTTCAGCTGCCTCGTTAAACCCGTTTTACTTTGGGTTACTTAAGGCTAATTCTAGTAGGTTGAACTCCTACCTACCCAGAATCGACTCCTACATATTCAAATATATTCGGCCTATGAAGGGTCGATACTAACAGCCTATTCGCATGTTCCCTTAAATCCACTCACCTAACACCCGACAGACAGGGTGTACTGGCAAGGCTTGATTAACTAGAACAACAAGACTTCAATTATTAATTTGTATGCAGTCGTATGTACGAAGTGTGTTCAAAACGTATCGCGAATTTTGTGTTTTTTCAAAAATTATTTATTTATTCATTAATATCTATTTTATCCCCAAAGTAATCCCAAGATATTATGCACTTGTGCCAACGTTTTTTCCAATCTTCGAATCACTTCAAAAAATCATTTTTTTATCTTGTTCCGCTCCAGCTAGATCTGGGGAATACGTTTCTGTGTCATCATTAGTATGTTGTTTTTGGCCAAAAAGTCGCGCACAAGCAACGATGTGTGAACAGGGGCCAATTTTTGTTCTTCCACAAATCAAGGCGTTTCTGGCGGATTGCTTCCCGCAAATTGCGCATAACTTGCAGGTAATATTCCTTATTGACCGTTTTACCCGTGGCAAGAACTCATGATGCACAACACCCCTGCAATCGAAGAAAACGGTAAGCAAAACTTTTACATTGGACCGAACTTGGCGCGCTTTTTTCGATCTTGGTTCGTGCGGCAGCTTCCATTGAGATGATTGAGCTTTGGTTTCCACGTCATAACCATAAACTCACGATTCGTCACCAGTTATGATTCTCTGGAGCAAATTTGGGTCGTCGCGGACAGAGTCCAACATCTCATTAGCAATGTTCACACATTGAAAAAAATAGGATGGCACGAGCCAATCGATATGTCTAGGTCCTCAGCAACTTCTCTAACGGTGATTCGACGATTGGCCAATACCATTTTCTTCACTTCGTCAATTTTTTCGTCTGCTGTTGAAGTGCTCGGGCGTCCGGCATGCTTTTCGTCGTTCACATCTTCTCGGCCTTCTGAGAACATTTTGTACCACCGATAAACGTTGCTTTGGCCCAAAGAAGCTTCTCCGTATGGCACAGTCAACATTCGGAATGCATCCGCGCACTTAATTTCGTTTTTCACACAAAATTTGTTACAGGTTCTTTGATCCATCTTTTTGAAATCGAAGACGAGCCGAAACACGTACAAGCAAAGCAGCTGTCAACAATTAACTGAACATTCAAAATGGCTGAACTCGTCGGCTTCAGTGAGAGACATGAGTACCAACATATCGCCACAAAAAACGATATTTGAAATTCGAATATACGTAACCTGCGAAAATTCAAAATTCGCGATACTTTTTGAACACACCTCGAATATGGACTAAACACCAAACTTTCAATCGCAGTATGAAATTCGTTCAAGCTATGGTATTACGAATCTCGGCTTGTGGCAGCACGAAATCCCAAAAACGGTCAGCTGAGTGTTTTTCTATTTGTAAGTAACTGCATCATGTAAGTCAAGTTATAACGAGTTCTTGCTTGGAATAATTTCTATTCAAGCATTTAGCAGAGTGGATTTAACAAATGCATATAAGCACAATATTTAAATTAATATAAATAAAAATAATATTTTAAAGCATTTTATTAAGTGGTTATATACCTTGTGAGCGCGAAAAAATGGACGATTGTCATGATTTTTTTTTTAAATATGTGTTAGAACTTATATTAAAATGAGGCATATATCATACTGAAGGGTAACTCTCGAAGAATACATTTTGGTGTTTTAATTTAAAAAAATGTTATTATTTATTGTTGATATCGTCCCTCCCCGAAACGCCGTTTTTTAGAAGAGGCTTGCGGTGATCACTGTAGCGCATGAGCAGCTCAACTGAAATAAAAATAAAATTAAATGATTATTGTAGAAAAATGTTTTTTAGTGAATCTGAACGGTTTATTTACCCAAAAAAAATTTGATGGATATGAAAACCGCTTTGCACTGCAAAAACGATTTTTGAGAGGTTGAAAAATTAAAAAAAAATAATTCCGGCAAGCTATGCAAATATTTATAAAAAGTGAACCGTTCAGATTCACGAGGTTGTAACTTCGAATAATTAAAACAAAGTGTATTCAAATCGGTCAAATCGGTCGCGTCTAAAGTTTTGCGTGCACTTCATTTATGGATAAGGTCGCGCGCTTCCACGGTCTGTCACTTGCGTTCTACTGTTCCGATCTTTATGATTTTTTGAATTTATATTTTTAAGATGATGTACTTTTAGAATATGCCTAAAAAAAATTTCGATTTTTTAGTCCAACACAAGGTATATAACCCGTTAATAATTTTGTACAGTGTGGTGTACAAAACAATCAGGAATGTGCAGGGCAACGAGACATTTCTCACATTTCCATACAGTTTCGCGCGTACTTGACATCTTCATAGAGACTTTGGTTTACTTTGTGTAGGAGGAATTTTTCTTGGGAAAATGTTACCACAGGGAAAATGTTGCCTATAAACGCAATGGTGTATTATTGAAAGAAATCCTTCCGCGTGTTGAATATTCATTAATATTTACATTTTTTTTTAATTCTTCTGCAATTTTCCACCGAAATTTTGAGAATGAATATTTCTTAGAATTTGGAATTTGTTTTGCTAACTATGAAGATGCTTTTTTACGTTAATTCAGCAGGCGTACATTGCACATCATTGCCAGTCTGGAGCAGATAACAAACCGACGTGCATTGCACGTCTTTCCTAGAAATCCAGAATCTCGTAGAAATCCCTCATTAGGTGTTTGATTGAGCTTCTCTTCCACTTTTTGTTGTGTGTCTTGTATTGTTGCTAAAATACGAAGCGATCTATAGTCTTATGCCCTCTCGAAAAGCAGATGACAGAGTTTTGTGGAAGAAATAAACTCGGATAGATTTTTTTGTAGCGCCAAGGGATTTATACAAATATTTTATTTTGATCTTTCAAGTTCACAGTTCTTGAGTGTCCCACAGATCCGCCTCGGCTGGATCGCATATCTCATTCAAATTCTAACGTAAAAGTTTCAAATATTAGTGTCATACTTTTAAAGCTACCCGCTCATACTATGTAGCTTTGCAAAAGCTCTAAACCTCTATGTTTAAATGGAAAGCTTCCAATGCTGTTTCATGTAAAACCACCCTTAACAGCAGAATATGTGCATAACGGCAATCTACCCCGACTGTTTCGATTTCCCCAACCATACTTCGTGGGGTTATTATCTTCACAGCGCCTGCGCATTCGCCATTCGGAGTCGAACGTCATCATCAGGTCTTCGTACAATTTTCTGCTATATGTGTCAATGGGTTTGTTTTTGCCATGTGGGAGGCAGATGGGGTGGCATTGTCCATAGCGTACGTGTTGACTGTCGGTATGCAGCGCTGCTTTGGCGCCGCGATAGGGCGAGTGCGGACATTCTCACCTGTACAGCGCTGTTTGCTTTCCCCTTCGTCAGTTGGCCGGCCTGTGAGTGCGTGTGTGTATGCTGTGTGTCGGAAATGTGCAAGCAGGTGTAACAATTATTTTCTCGTTGATTTTGCTTTGACGCATGTGCTTCTATTGATGTCTGTAAGTGTGCATGTATGTGTGTTTGTGTTCATGCATGCATCTCATTCGCACCTATTATCGACTCTATCTGTCTCGGTTATTTGGCATAGTAATATTATTACGGCAACAATAACAATGAAACGCAGCGGCAAAGGCAAGCATCAATAGCAAAGCGGGCGGGCAGCATAAGCGTGTTTCCACACAATGCGGGCGTTTTGTCGTTTTTGAAAAGCGATGCGATGCGATGCGATGCAATGAGATGTGGCACGAAGGTGAAAGCCGAATAATGGCAAGCTCTGTCGTACCGTTATCATTGCTACAATGGGCACAACCCCCATGCACAGCCGACCAAGCATACCTTCTAAAGGAAAATGCTCGGTTTTCCGACAGTAGCAACTTAGTGCGGGGTAACGCTACACGACAATGTTTAAGCTATGACGCATGCCATGATTTTTCAGGACCAACCGGCCGTTCGAACCAAGTGGGTTCGTGTGCACGGCGTGGATAGGGGTGACGTGGCGGAATAGTGAGTTCAACAGGATTATTTCACATGCAGCCTTCGTGTTGTCGCTGTTATCGCAAGGTGAATGCAAACGCTTTCCCTCTCGTTGGAGATAGCGAATGTTCAACAACCGGACGCTTTTTGATAATATGAAATTGCATGTGAGGGGAGGTTGTGTACGTCGTTAGGCATGATATGCGATTGTTGATTATTTAACTTTAGGTTTCCGTGCTGTTATCTTATCTGTTAATAAATATGGCTTGTTGGTGTACGTACATACATATGTATGTACGATACTTTGCGAAACAAGACGAACTTAAGGAAGAACAAAGACTAGGATAGTTGTTCAAACTAAGCTTCGAAATGACAATAATACAATGTAATCCAGTGATAAAAAATGGTTCTATTAAAATGCATTCGTGTATTATAATTTCGGGTATACATTAGAGCTACTGTCAAATTGAACACGTGTTTTGTTATACATTTAACAATCCTCATTTACACTTCAAAATACATCTAACTCCTCCAATAAAACAAAATATTTGTTTTCCAATTTCCAATAGTTGTCAAACTCAGATCTTAGAGGCGACCTTCAGATCACGCTACGATTCATATTGAAGATCTTCTGGAATTCAAATGGCAGTTGTTTTAGTGGTCTTGTTTAGTTTATGAAAGCGACAAAAGTCGCATACAGAGGTGGAGAAAATATATGAGCTGGGTTCTTTTCGAAATGATCGCGTGCAATGGTCGCAAGAGAAGATCCGTTGTTTGTGAGTAGTGCTTCAATCCATAGTGAGTTCAATCCATGACATGCACTTTTCCTAAACTAGACGTGCTTGCATAAAGGAGTTTGTCGTTCCATCTATTAGGTTCAGTTGCCGAACTCCGTCGTAGTAAAAGTAACCACAGGTCGTTTTACTCTCGCACAGTGCGAGTTCCCAAAATAATACACCCTTGGACACCAATTTAGAAACGCAATATTTGTACCTGTTTTGACTACTTTTCATTTGTGTTTTTGTTATTGATCTATTTTTTATAACAATATAGTTTATTCCACAACAAATATCATATCGGTATTGTCAAACTTAGTAAAAGATTTATAAAAATTTAATACTTGAAATTTTTTTGTTGATGGTGTTATGCATTTTCACCACAACGAATTGAAGGAATTTTTTTATATTTTACCATTTTTGAAAAGCACTGTTTCACTGAATGTGATAATAACTCGAATATAACTTCAATAGTTTTGGGGAACCCAACAATGAAACTCAGTATAATCTCAGGTATTAGTGAAAAAATTGGTTGTCTTTTGTTCAAATATTACATTATTTTTCCTAAAAACAAAAAAATACAATTTTTTTCAAAAAACCAAATTTTTTAAAACTATAATTTTTCATAATTATTTCAAAATTAAAAAAGATAGTTAAATGGGAAACAGATCTGAAGATATGCATCAATTCAAAACCCTTGTCTCATTAAAAAAGAAAAAAACGCAAACAAATTTTAACTAAATTTAATGATTTTTTTAATAAGGAATTTAAAGATGAATTTTATTATTTGTTTGTTGGTTGCCTACAAGTTTGAGCAATAATTGGTTCCCACTGGGAGATTGCACGTGATGCAAATTAAAACATTACGCGCTTCTCTTATACATTCATCCGTATAAGAGTATTTGTGGCTTCGAAGTGTGATTTACCTTTCCTCGCACGTTGTTGTTCACTTAAAAATCTTCTTATTCGATTAAAAGTAATACAAAGCCGTCATTAGCACAACAAATGTGTGAAACGGTCAATTGACAAATATCTTCCACTACATCTGAGACCGAAATTCCAATAGTAGAGAAGGCATAAAAGATATATTGAATCGGTTGTGAAGAAACGTTCAACATTTATTTCGAAAGAGGCACAACGAATATCCAGCACCACTTAAGGCGCTAAGCAGTGCACTGACAAAGGGCAAGAGTTGCTGGCGATGCCTTTGTGGCTTTGTTAGTGACGAACAGGCGGTATGTGTTAATGTATAGGTGAAAAGAAGAAATATTCTAAGCCTGCCATTGCTCAGTTTTGTTGTTGCGTAGCGCAAACGACAATAATGAGCATCAGGTAAGACAACAGTCAACAACCTGTACGAATTGGTGAGAACAACCAAGGCATTTTGCTTAGAATACTTGAAAATGAGAACAACAAATTAGGAAAGTAAGAGAAAAGCGTTGATAGCTGTGCTCTATTTCATTAGCGCTCTTCAGTTACTTTAGGAAATGCTTTGCACTCCGAAAATGTGAATTCAAATCTACACTAGCGGAGGAGAGACGAATATTTTAAACGACAACAACAATCATCGGCAAAAGAGAAACACAATGGCACAATGGCAAAACATATGATAGCACGGTAACCGAGCAGAAGCCGTTCGTCATCATTAACGTCGTTTAAGCCGGAAGGTGTACGAGCGAACCAACGAAACTGGCAAGTGTGTTCAAGGTGTGGACGGAGGGAATGACGGACGGGGAAACACATAAGCATGGGATACCTTCGCCAGCAAGCCGTATTTGGTTGGCGCATACATCGCCTTCGCAATCGTGAATGTTGATGACGATGATGAAGAACGGACTAAATACCAAAAACACGCACATATACATACAGATGTAGCTCTCATGCATACGCTTTCATAAAAAAGGTGGCCTGAAGAGAGTCGATAAAGTTAATCAGGCTCGCAGTAGGCAGGCAAACAACCATCACACGGTTATGTGCTTGTTGATGATGGTGATGATGATGATGATGATGATGATGATGATGGTGATGGTGGTTGTTGGCTATTCGCGTTATACGAGCACACGAGCGAAGCGACGAGTTCAACAGATTCAAAATCCGAACTCCGAATGAAAAATTGGTATATTACCTTAGAATGCCAGTCGTTCTTACTTCAGTCTTCGTACAGTCTTTGCTTTAACCCGTTCCAATTCTGTCCGCCGTCGCTCTATTAAATAATTACAACAACAACAGCAAAAAAATCAAGTACAACAAAAATAAACAAAATATCTCAAACAAGCAAAACGAGAAACGCAAAAACAAAAATTCAATACTAAAATTTTACAAAATTCAAATACTTAGTAGCTAGCAGTCGCGAAAATACCAACAAAAGCAAAAACAAAACCGACACTCGCAAAAGGGCACCAGCAGCAGCAGTAGCAACAGCAACAGGAGTAGTGGAGTAGCAACAGGGTCTCAGTTATCAACAACATTGCCGTATTCACCCCCGCTCCAACATCATCACCGTCGTGCCGTCACTGCTGTTCTGAACATAGACGTCGCAGTCGCAGTTAAAGTCAGCGCCAAAGTCGAAGCCCACAGTCAAGCGTCAGCAGTCGAACGTCAACACACGACGACAAAGGCCAGCGAGCAAAGTCAGAGGAGAGGAAGAAGACTCCGCGCATAGCACACAGAATTTCAATATCCAAATCAAAGTTGCGTTCAAATCGAACACGGCCGCAATAGTAGCAACACCGTAGCACCGAAACACGCGGACTCGACTCTTGAGATAATAGCTAACCTTACCTACTAGTGAATACTACGACGACGACGACGACGACTAAGATCAAAATTAGTTATCAAAGATATCAACAGAAAGTTGCAAAATATTTTCCGCTTTCCGTTGAATTGGTTTACCAGTCATACGAAATTCGAATAATTTCGCAAATTCAAAACCAGCTTTGAAAAGTTCTTTAGGTGAGAAAGAAGCAAGAAGAACGTAATAGCGTCAATAAGAAATTTTGTGAAGTTTTGATTTGGTTTTCTTTTGCTTTTTATTATTTGGTAAGACTGCGAGTTTCTCAAAGTTAGAGTGTTTAGTGTGCAAAACAAATAAAAAAAGTGAAAAAATATTAATTATAAAGCGTTTATTGAATAGTTTCTTAAAACATACAAAAAACTCCTTTCAAATAAGTGACATTTTGTGTTTCCTGAATTTCTCAAAAATCACTTTTTTCAACTTTCTTATATTCTTCAGGCTTTTTTCAAACAAAGCTGTGAGTATTTTCACGTCTTAGTTGAGCTATAATTGTATTTTAGTTAACACTAAATTTTCCTACTAACTTACTAACCACTTTAATGCTAATATTTCTACTTCTTTATGAGCCAGCGTTGGCTTGGAAAAGCCACGGCACACAAGTCAAGTTCAAGTACGAAAATAATTACAATTCTCAGTACAAATTACAACGTGGTTCAAGGCAAGCCGCAGAAATCTACCGAGCTCTTACGAAATTTGTCACTTTTTGGGTTTTACATAAATGAAGAACAAAAATAAAAACAAAAGAAAAGAGCAAAATAAAAAAGGAGTCAACATTCATCGAAAAACCGGCCGCTGGCAAATGTTTAAAATGCCATAAAATTTATTTTATTTTCGCAGAAGAAGCGTGCGAAAAAATGTAAGATATTATAAAGAAAGACCAAAGCAATATGGCCAACTGAGTTTGCCGAGTGTTAGCGGCTACGGCAGTAGCAACGCCAGCAAAGGTTCATTGATTCTTTAAGCAAAGACTTGTGCTGCTTATAAGCCGCGCTCAAGTAAGTAATAACAACGAATCACACAATAGTGGCCAGAATGAGCACTAATGTAAAAACAGATACGAGTGCGGTAAAGCGGAGGAAAAGTATAAAGAAATAACACTGTAAAGAAGCGCAAAAAAGCAACAGAAATGCAGCTCAGGTTCACCGGCAGCAATAAAAGCCTTCAAGTTAGCCAAGATAGAATGAAGTTGTGTAATAAACACACCAAAACATAAAGGTGAGACTCAACCAGACAAGTGTGTAAAAAATATGGCCGTAGCAGAAGCATATGAGAGGAACAAATAAAAATTTCATTGTGGCCAACAAAATGAAACGAGTCAACTGAGCATTGAAATGACTAGTCAGCTAACCATCCAGCCAGTCAGCTAGCCAGCCAGCTAAGCAACCAACCGGTCACATAGCAAATGCTACCAGCTACCAGCAGGCAAGCAACCGGCAAAAACACGTTTTCCTTGCAAGTCGTGTAAGAATCTTTGATGAGCGCGAGCACAAGTGAGTGATTGAGGCAGCCGTGTACGTGCAGGGCGCAAACAAAATTATAAATTAAGAAGTCGAAAAGGCTTAACAAAAAATTACACAGCGAGAGCGTAAATAAAGTAGAGGTGAAAATGAAATTAAGAACTCGAAAATATGCCGGTACAAAATAATGAAGCAAGAGTACTGTGCAGAAATACACGAGTAGAAAGAAGAAACCAAACTTAAATACCAACCAATAATAAGAAGGTGAATAAGAAATACAAAAATCAAAAAAATCAAAAAAGAGTAATTTATAAAAATAGGAAAAATTGTTAGCAGTAGCGCATAAGCAAACGTTTATTCTAGGAATTACACGCATTTACATTACAAACAAGTACGCACAACAACAAGTGTGTACTTAAAGTAAAGCAACAAAAGGAAGGAAGAAAACGAGTCAAAAGATTTATAAGAGAAAAAAAAATATATAAAGGAAAATGCACAAAAGGCGGACTGAGTAAAAATTACAATAAGCGCATAAAAGTAATAAATGAGAAAAAACAGCCGCTACCAAAAAAGGGGCACCAGTCAAGCGAAAAAAAAAACCCGAAAAACAAAATTAAAACACCAAAGTAAAATAGAAAAAAGAATATCAAAACCGTAAAGAAAAAAAAAAAAAAATAAATAAATGCTGAGAAAAACTTGCCACAAAAAGTTAGAAAATTGTAGCGTCATTATCAAGGGTGATTAGCTGTGCGAGCATGATTTGGTTAAAAAATGAGCGCATGTGGCTCAAGGGCGTTTTTGGGCGCACTTTCCTGTAAGCCGCACTACTTACTTATGAGCGCACAACATTTTGCTTTAATTATACAGCACATAACTATGAACAGGGACTGTATGTTGCATGGGGCCGCCGTCCATAGTCGTATGGTTCTGTTTTTGAAACAGTCGAAAAACACAAAAAAAAAATTAGTTTTGTAATTTTACCAAAAAAAAGTGTATTAAAAATGTTTTATACGAGTTCTACACGTGTATGTTTTACTTACGGAGCTCTAGCCTGACCCCTACGTTGGCTGCCGTAACGCTGCGATTGGTCGCTTGATTTGAATCATGTTTTACGCAACTTCCTGAGTGTTGTAAAAAAAATGTTTAAACAAAAATTCATTTCTGCTTTTACTTTTCTTGCTCTTTTCTCACCTTACAACTATTTGCTATCCTAAAAAAAAAGCAACAACTCTTTTGCTACTATTTTCTGGTGCTTTTTCATTTCGCTTTTTAGACGATTCTTCACAGGGAATCATTAACAATATAAAAATTTCGACACTCTATACTCTGTACTATGCAGGTGTATGTAGCACTTACTTAACTTAAATACCATTTTTGCAAATAAACATAAAAGCGAGCGTCACAACAACAAAATACCGTGACGAATAAAATCAGCATAAGACGAAAAATTGCCGCATAGCGCGAGAGATTTGTAAGCAAAAGCGAACAGAAAACAAAAAAAAATTGAAATAAATTCTCAAGTTTAAAACCCGCCAAGCAACAGTCGCGAAAAAGCGAAGCGAAGCTGCAAACGAAATCAAAAAAAAAAAGTTGGTATTGTGTGCGTGCGTCCTGCAAAAACAAAAACCGGTAAAACATTTTAACTAAATTTTGTGCGTGCGAACCGAAAATCGCGCCAAGCGTAATAACGCAAATCACCAGCAAGAAACCAAAGCCAAGCAAGACAGTAAAGAAATATTAAAAAAAGCTTACAAAGCGAAACACAAAACACGAAAAACAACAAACAATTTAATAACTGAGCAAATCTAAAAGTCAAGAATCAAGAAACAAACAAAAAATTTATAAAAAAAATTCCAAAAAAAAAAACGACTTAATCGAATTGCTTTTTCTTATTGTATTTTCTTATATGCGAGCGTTACTTTCATTTTTTTTTGCAGCTTTTTTAGTGCGAGCCTTACGCCTTAGCTTCTACTCCACTTCACGCCAGCAAAATTCCGGCAGTGGCTTAAAGTTGAATAATTATTTCGTGTTCATAAAGCAGTAAAAGAAATATTAGACTTTTGGCGTCAGCACTGAAGAGGAGTGAAGTGGAGTTGAGGTTGTGCTTGGCTCAAACTATAAGTAATTATTTTATTTTTTGCGCGCACGCACACGCACACGCGTAATCATTAAGACGTTTAAAAACTATAACTACCGAGTTTTTTTTTCTTTTTTTTTCAACCTAAAAATTAACCAAAACTTGAAAAATAATTTCAGCATTCATTTCAGTGCAAGTGCGTGTAAAAATTTGCGAACAACAAAATAAAAGATTGAAAAACTGATTGAAGGCCGCTGAGTATAAGCTATTGGAACAATTGCGTTCGAAAATTAAACAAATAAAAAAAGTATTTTTGCAGTAGTTGCCTAAAAATTGGTAAATTTCAACACACAAATTAATAAATTCAGTAGCAGCCGCCAATTAACTTCGATTTCTTCCTTGACAAATAATCTGCAAAATTTTACTCAGAACTCTTGACACTTTAGCGAAGAGAAAAAAAACGACAAATAAAACAGTAAATCGGTAAAAATTAATAGCAATTTTTAAATTTACTAACATTTCTATAATTTTCTTTATAATATTATAATATGACACACACACTAACATACTTCCGCGGATAGACTCAATTTAGCGTTTGCTGTATAAAAATTGCCTGCATACTTTTACACTTTGTTTTCTGCAAGTTTTTAACAGCTAAGTTGTCAATGCAAGTTTTTGGCAAAAAATAAAAAAAAAAAACTTATTAATTAATTTTTTTATTTCTCAGTTTCTGGGTTTCAATTTGCCAATTAAAATTTGCAACATTTTTCATTCGCTTTTTTGTGAATTGTTTGCATATGTTGATGGGTATATTCAATCAGTTTATGCAAGGTGGCACAATTAATCATCCATTAATCATCCAAGTTTGTTTTTGAGTAACTTTTTTACTAAATAAGAAAAAGATGATTTTCAGTGATGAAAATCTTTCTTTTGGCCTTTACGCGCTCCATTGCTTGTCACTTTGTATACTGCAGCTGTCTACGTCACAAGTATTTTCCACTTAATGTGCGACACCATATCCAAAAATAATAAATCTTCCTATAGGGTGATTTATTTTGTGCCACCGTGTATGTGGATTTAAATTTTTCAGTTGTTTTCTAATGAATTTTTTAATAAAATCCCAGCAATTTTGCGCCGAATGTTGTCTTTCAAAGCTTCAATTGCTTTTCGCATTTACTCTATTTTTGAGATACCCCTATATTTGTGTGCCTGTGTCGTCAATTTCCATACGAAACACGTGCTATAGCAATCCGCAGATGGTAAGCGCATTTCCAGTGGCATTTTTCAGGCAAATTGATCCACTAAAATCACCAGATCGCAAGTGGCACCAAACAGTCAAACGTGAGGCACGTGAAAGAGGCATATTGCCATGGATTTTCCAATATTCAAATAAGTTTTGTGCGGTAATCGAGGGAATTTGAACTAACTATTGCTAATATCTGTCAAAAGAGGCGTCAGTTCTGAAAAGAACATTAACTTGAGCTAGTGAGGTTTTAGGATTCTTAAGAAACTTTAGAGCTCTTTTCCGTTATTTTATGTAGTCTAAGAGACTTTTGCTTTGGAATTCTGTGCTCATAAGCCGTAAAAACAGAAGTCGAAAATTATTCCTTAACGAAAAGGCACTTTATACATATATATTTTATATTGAGGCCAATGTTATCAATAACTTGTTAAAAAATATTCCCTTATAGGTGGCGCTTCATTAAGAAAGATGCCCAATTCTCTTCAGAAACTAAAAAAAAAACATTTATTCACACAAAGCTTACAGGAAATTTAATACCAAGGATTTTTTTCGAGGAATTTTTAATTTTTTACCGAGAAAACACTATTTTTCTTCCGAAGCCGTGCGTTTTTTCTGTTTTTATTTTTCTTTCTGCTTGTATTTGAAAACTCAAATTTCGTGAAAAAAGCAAAACGCAAATATTTTTGTTCTGTTTGTTTTTTAATTTAATGGGATTTTAAAATAACAATAAAAAAATATTTTAAGTTTAGTCTTGAAGATAACAACACAAGCCTAATTAATTTCTTCAAAAATTATTTTGCAAATGTCAATTGTCAATATGAAAATTCGAATTTCATGAACATATTTAATATGTTTGCGAAAACCAAAATTTTCAGTTACATGAAAAAAGGAAAAATTTTGAAAATAAGAAACAACCTCAGAACAAATTTCATACAAGAATTTACATTTTATGTAAAATTAATTTAAAAAAAAAATACCAAAATTTATTTTGAAGATAAGGCAAGAAACATAATGAATTTGCTCAAAAATGTTCCGAAAATGCTTTGTTTGTATAGAAATTACCATTTCGTTAAAATTTTTTAACTGTCTCCCAAAACTCAAGTTACATGAAACAAGAAAACAAATGTATTTCACTTTGAAAATTAGAAAAAACTTCAGAATAAATTTCATACAAGCATTTAAGTTTTATGGGAAAAAAATAAATAAAACAAAATTAAAGGGTGGTTAAGTTTCAAGGGCCGATGTTGATTTTGAATAAAATACAATTTTTTTTAGGAAATTATTGTCATTTCTCTTTATTATGATAATATTGGTATGGCTCAATTACGTGTGGAACAAAATATCGGCCAAATGGCCGTCGCGGACTCGGCGGTACACCTCCATCCGATGGTCCAAATTTTCGATGGCGCTGAGGGATAATTGAGGTTCTATACCGTATGCCGTTAATGTGCCCAATTATCTGATCCTTTAGCTTTTGAATTGTTGGTGGCTTATCGACGTACACCTTTCCTTAACAAGGAACGAAACTTGTTGGAGTTCGTCCGTTGACACCTAAAAAAATTAAACTTTTTTGGCAACAGAAAAATGTGTTACTGAAAAATCTAAAAAATTTTCTTTTTTAAGAAAGCAGTTTTCCACTTTGAGAGCAAGAATCTTTTCCACAATTAAACCTTTTAAAGAAAGAATTCGAATTTGAAATATATTAAACTTTTTTGAAAACAAAAAAAAAATGTTAATTGTGTAGAAAATCCAAAAAAAAGTGTTTCTTTTTCAAGAAAGCAGTTTTCCGTTTCCTTTTAATATAGGAATTCGAATTAGAAAATAATTAACCTTTTTGAAAATACTAAAATTATTTCAATATAAAAAAAAACCAATATGTTACCTCTTAAAGTAGGCGTTCGAGTTGAAAAAAAATTAAATTTTTTGAAAACAAAAAAAAAAGTTTTAATTGCATAGAAAATCCAAAAAAAAAAGAAAGAAAGCAGTTTTCCGTTTTGAGAGCTAGAAACCTTCCCAAAATGTTATCCAGATTATCCCAGCAGCGCTTGAGTGCAACGATTCAAAAAAGCGCAGGATTTGAATGACTTCATTATTCCAGTCACATTCAGTAGAAGTAATTGAAGTGAACACTGCAACAACAAGCAACTTATACGCGAGATATGTATATAAAATATATAAAACGGCTTCACGTCAAGAAATTCTGCCCGTGTTTCTTTTACGATTCGAGTTACTATGGTTTGAAAAGTAGACCTCCAATCCAGTTACTGGATTGCAGCTTTCTCTGGATTTCTGCGTCTGGTTTGATTGTGCAGCAGGCATAGGACTGCTCTCTTATCTCAAGAAATTAATTTAAATACAGTTACGTAAGAATTGGGCATTCTTAAAGAAATTTAAATTTGTTCGCAGATTCAATTATTATTTTTTGTGAATAGATTTTTACTAAATAAATTCGATTTTGAAGAATGGAAATCTTTATTTTGACCTTTACGCGCTCTATTGCTTGTTTGCTTGCATGCTGCAGCTGTCTAATTCACAAGTGTCAAATTGACGTTTGACGTTTGACGCCATTTGCAAAAGTTATAAATCTTCCTATAGAGAAATAATTGTTTGCCGACAATTTTGCGCCGCCTTTACTGCAAATATGGTTTGAATACAGATGTCTTTAACAAGAAATTGTGTTGTGTTTTTTAATATAATTTTAAACTTTATCAGTTATTTTTTTCAGCGTTACACTATTTTTGGTGCTTTCAATAGCGTTCTCTAAAAAAGTTTCCAATTATTACAGCACTTTTGTGTGCTGAGAGTTAGATACAATTTAGTAAGTTTTGTTTCATGATTTAATACAGTTCTGCACAATATTTTTACATAAACATAAATGCCTCTGAGCTTGCTGGCAGATTTTGGGCGTTAGTAGTTTTTTTTTAATATATTCTTTATTTCCCACTGCTTTTGTTTTAGAAACCAAGAAATTACATATCCTTTATAACATATACATATATTTTATTCCAGCAACAGCAAAACTCAAACTAAAAAACCGCGGTGGCATTTTATCCTATATCAAACCAAAGCTAATTTCCCCACTCATATCAATCACACTCTCAAGCATCTCAAAAAGTTTCCATAAACAAATCACGAAAAGAATTAAACCAAAAAGCTGGCATCTTGTATTTTGCACTACAGCAAATTGTTGCTATTTTTTAATTAACGAAAATTGCATATAACGTAAAAATTTCACATGCCCTTTCTCTGACTGTCGTATATTTACAAAAAAGCACTCTTTCTTGAAAATAGAAAATCTATTCTGCAAATAGACGAAAGCTGCACCATAGCAAAAAGCTCCAATAAATAGAGCCGATCTCACCAGCCACTTTCGTACGAAGAATATCGTAAGATATAATATTGAAAAAAAAGAAGAGTATTCGATGAAAAATTTACTACAAATTTACAAACATTTAAATTATTTATACAAAGCCCAAACCCAAGCGAGGAAAATATAAACAAAAACAAAAAAAATTAAAAAATAATTATAATAAAAATTCAAAGCTGAGGCAACTGTTGAGTTGATATATTAACAGCATTTCTGTTAAGTTAACATTGAAAAAGTTAGCATAGCAGGGGCTGATGAATAACAGCCAAATACGTGAAAAGTGAAAATCCAAATAGAGCACCCAAATAATTTCATAAAATAATTTTGAAAAAAGAAAAGAAAATAATTTTACAGTAATTAAAAGGTTGTTGAATATTTGATTTTACACACACACACAGAAGGAAATATATATATACATATATATACGTCAAGAGATCAGAAAAACTCAAAGAAATAATTTTATTATTACATATCAGTGTTAGGACAATTGTAGTATTAAACAGGAGGAAGGAAAAAATTAGGAATTGTTTAGACAAAATCGCAATCAGCAGATAATTGTTTAAAACCAAGGTATTGTAAGAAGGTTGTTTATGTACCGAAAACAAAAGGAGCAAAAAAAGAAGCAAAACAAGCATCAAAAAAGCAAATATATCAATCAAAATCAACACAAAAACAAGCATTGTAATCAAAGTCAATTTCGAAGCATATTTATAGGCGTGACAACCGCATAGCATAGCAAACAAATTGTCAATCAGAAATGCGCATTATTTGAATAGTGCAACATTTCGGCACTCTCTCGAGCTCATTCTTTTTGTGAAATATTTCCAAGCAAAGCAAAAACAAAGAACAAAAAACTAAAAAAGAAGAAACCAAAACCCGAAAATACAAAGTAATTTAACTGAAGAATTTACTTATATTTAATTAAGTGTTTAGCAGCGCGCGTGAGTGTATTTTCTGCGGCACCCAGTTAGGCATAATATAGTAAGATTCAATATTTTTAAGAACCCCTTCAGCTTTGGTGCAACAATCAACGCACCAAACTGACAAGAAAGTAAGCGTTTTGACAATCAGCAGACGTTAGCATATATATACATACATACAGATAAATACATGCTTGCAAAAGGTATTTGTATGGGAGAAGTATTTATGAAAGTAGAAAAAATTTAACGGAATCAATAGAAGTATTAGAAAAAAAACTCAGCATTGTATTTGCTATTTTCACTCAAAAACAAAAAAAAAAAATTAAATTAAAAACAGCAATCAGCAACTTGACTCTATACAACCTTACACAATCAATCTTTACAAATTCTACAATCCAATCTCTTGAACAAACCAATTCTGCGATCTACAATCTCAAACTAAAACGCGCTGTGTGATCTATTAAGGAGAAGAGAGTGGCAATTCTTTTAACCTAAATCGATCTTAAATCTTAATCTAAACTTGACAATCCGTAAGCCCCATATTTGTGAAAATAAATATTTCTAAGACCTCTACTTGCTATACAAAAACAAAAACAAAAAACACTACATTTTACTACTCTTTGTAAACATTAAATATTTAAAAACGAAAAAACAAAAAACATACGTACTTCGATATTTCGATAGTAAAACAGCTTACTTGCATACATACATACATACTAACTAATTCAACTTACTAACATATACAACTAACTGTATTTCCGTATTAAATATATTTACTATTTGTAGCGCAACCTTGACGTGATTTATAGAACTAACGCATAAATTTACAGTAAAAAAACAACCAAAAAAAATTTCAAGTATTGAAAAATACTAGTAAAGAGAAACTTCTGCACAACTTATTGACAATCTTTCACCCAACATCTATTTATCAATATCTATTTTATCAAAACGTATATATATCTATACATACATATATATATATACATATATATCTATATATATAAATATTTCTAGCCGTAATCAACCATTTGTGGTATCTACGTACACGTGCATTAAACGCCCGCGCTGTGTCTATTCAATCACACACTTGTGACAATCTACAGTTTTCTCGAAAACCAAAAACACTAATACAAGTCAAAATTGGCAAATATTATTTAATCTGAAGCGTTTCAGACTTTTACCTTCAAAGCAAAACTCATACACGATTTTAGCAAACTATCAATTACATATAAGATATTTCGCTTATTAGTTTTACGCAAAAACGGTGAATAAGGAAACTATTTCCAAGCACTACATACATACATTTAATCAAAAATCTTAAATCAAAAGCAAAAAAAAAATACTTTTTTTAAATAAATTTCGACTTTGTAGTTACAATAAACAAAAACAAAAAAAAAAAAATATAGTAGCACCAACTTTGTAGTATTATCATAGAGAATTAAAAAAAGTGAGATTACTTTAGCGTACATAGCGTTTAAGTATCAGCATATCAATTAAAAAAAACACAAACTCAAAAAACCAAAAGAAGAGCACAAAAATTAGCTAAAAAAATCAACCCCAAGTATTGTAAAGCAACAATTTGTGTACGAAAAGAAGTTTTCTAAACTTTTCCAAAACATCAAACACAATCATCACTTCGTATTCACAATCATTGAACAAATCAAGCCAACCTTGTGAGTCCTTGCCATCCTTTCAATCCCTTAAAACATCCTTTGCATGCCACACGCAACTCGACTACAAAGCCAACAAAGTGTAATCAAAATCAACAGAAAAGCGCGCTGATAAAAGAAAAACAGTCGAAATTACTACGACAAATTCGCAAAACGAAAGAAAAATAACAACAAACATAAGAAGGTGCAAAAACAAAAACAAAAATCAACAAGCAAAAAAACAAAATACAACTACAAACACAGAAAAAATAAGCATTTTAAAATAACGCGCAAAATCAGAATCACAAAAAAACAAAACAGCTAAAATAAGCGCATATAAAAATTATCAATTAAAAGAAAAAAAGGTTTTAAATAAAAAAATAAAAAATAAGTCAGACCAAACTAAAGAAGTTCCTTAAAGACAATTCTACTATCCATTCAGTGTCACTGTGCTAAAGTGAAAACTCAAGTGTGTAAAACCTACTGAGCTACACGCAAAAAGAAAACGCATTGAAAAATTTATAAGTCACATAATTCGACAACAACAACAGCAGTATAAAAAAAGCATTCATCATTGACGCGTTAAAAGAAACAGTTGCAACAACAGCTTCAGTAACAGCGGCTTTGGCAACAGCAACAATCAAAGAAGAACCTGTAAAAGATTTAATTATGGTAAGAGTACTCAAGAAATAAGTAAAGCACAAAAAAAAAAAAGCAAATTAAAATCAAGTAAATAAAGAAAAATCAGTTAAATAAGCAAAAATAAAGTAGACAATAGCACAAAAGCGAAACATCTTGTGGAGATACTGTTTTCCACAGCGAAGTAGGTGAGACAAAAATACCCTTGATTGTTGGTTACCAGCACACACGAAGAGTTTCTGAAAAACCATAAACAATTTTTTTTAGCATTCACAGCTAAAATCTAATTTAATTATTGAGTCAGTAGAGAAGTGTTGCGATAATTTTAGTTATATAAACTTATGTAGGTGCCAATGAAAATTATTTTAAAAAATTAAGCAAGCCTACGTCCTGCGTCTAAATAGCTGGGCGATTTCACGTTAGTAAAATTTTACATATGAAGCTCGCTCACGCACGCAAGTTAAAAAGTGTGTAGGAAGTAAACCACTGGTATAACAAAAAACAAAAAAATGCAGCTTTGTAGGCAAAAACAAAAACACAAAAAAGGTAGGCACATAAAAAAGCGTTTCGTTTTTCATCGTCTATATTGAGTTTGTAGCCCATTGTCACCAAAAAGTGAACCGGAGCTACCGAGTTCTGGCAAGTTCCAGAAATATCAAACCTTTTTATCCCAAATCTCAACACAGTCAACTTAAAGGGCTGATTTTTCTTAGCATTTGAGATAGATTTATATTCGAGGTTTGTTGACTAAAGGCGACGACTGCCAGAGCTGTGTGATTTGCTTTTGTTATTATTTTCTACTCCCATACAATGAAAATATTTACTTCGCTTGTCACATAAAATATGTGAAAAAAAATTAAAAATAAAAATACTGGTCCTATTTAAATATGCATCTCTTTTTCATATAGTACGGCCTTGCCTGCGCTTAAAAATGTCTGGTACATTTCTGGTACGACTATCGCTGTTAACATAACAGTTGCTGTTAGATTATCACAGTTGCAGTAAACTCCGTTTTGTGAAAGAGTTATAACAGTTGCATGGGAAATTTGTACAAGGTTTATAAAAATTTGAAAAATTCTGAAAATTTTAAACTTTTTAATAAAAATTGGAAAAAATAAAATAAGAATTTGGGTACGTCCATTATAGAGTGCAAGTTCGGCTCAAAACTCACGTTGATTTTTTAGAATGTATGTAGAATCTTAGTAAAAAATACCATACTCCAGCTCTAGCTAATACCCTATATGTGTGCTAAAGCGACTATATAACCATTGTTCTAAACAGAGTACGCAAAATTTATTAAAATAAGTATACAAATGTAAACTTGGAACTCTGTCCAC
Source organism: Anastrepha fraterculus (assembly GCA_037575425.1). NCBI lineage: Eukaryota > Metazoa > Arthropoda > Insecta > Diptera > Tephritidae > Anastrepha > Anastrepha fraterculus. Next base: position 141,665 of record JAYXIM010002638.1, read on the forward strand.
TTTACACGTTGCATGTCATTCTCATTCAGAAAATTCTACTAACATGGAAAACAATTTTGCCGTAAAAGTGGTATTCAAAAAATAGATCAAATATATTAGTTTTTTCTTACAAAAACAGGTATTCAAAATAGATCAAATATACTATTTTTTTATCACAAAATGATAACATTTTCTTTTACACTAATAATATTTTCCCTGACGGTCAATTGATTTGAAAATCAAGTTTTGCGTAATTCCCTAGCCTCTTATTTTGTATCGCGAAAAAAGTTGCAACGACAGTGGTAAACTCTCCCCCCTTTCATCTCCGCATGTATAAGTACTTGGTTATAAGCTCTGTCACAGCCTTAACAAGGCATTTCTCGCTAAATATGGCCTTTAAAAAATATAAATAAATAAACAAAATGACAAATTCTGCATTGTTTTTGATAAAAGGGCCACTACAAATATTTTTTAAGCAGTTTCACGTTGCCCCTTAAACTTTGAGTCGTGGTCTTTGTGAAGTTCAGCCCTCTAAACGGTGCCTTATGGTCTGCTCTTCTTCGACTTTACGGCTTCTTCTCAAGTCATATATCTGTAGGTCTAGTTAGAAGACATGATTGGCTGGTAGGCATGTGCTCTCAGATATTTTGATGCTTATATTACACTTCTTGCGGGTTACGAGTAGTTGGATTGCAAATTTGCCATAGTTGTCTGCAAATTTGGCTGGAGGGCTGAATACTCCATCCGTGGTTTTGCAGTTTAGAGTAAATCGTATTTCAGGCAAAGGATACTGGATGTGATTTGGCTATAGGGGCAAATTTGACCTTTTACTGTCTCATCTTTAAGTATTTTAACAAAGAAATAAATGTTCAGATGTGACTCCCGCTGATTGAAACTCCAAATTTACAGTTTTGTTCTAATACCTATAAGCAAAGAAGAAGAATTATGCGCCTTGGTTGCTCTCGGTGAAGCAAATTCAATAGGCATTCTATAGGGCGAAGCGACTTTTTGTACAACAGAGTAAAAAGTGATAGATATGTATGTACATACAGATGTTCTGTTCTAAGCGAAATTTCTTATATCTTCCAAATAGAGAGTTACAGTGGAAGCTGTCATTTACAAATTTAAATTTTTTGTGGTGGAGCTTACTTACAGTCGAGAGCGAAAAATTGCGAATAAGAACTACTTTGTGCTTATTATTTTATTAACTGATATTGAATAATTCTTTAATACACTTTTAATTTTTTAAAAAATATTTTATTTTTAAAATTCTCTTCTTTTGAATGTAGGATTAAAAGTAGGCCAAAAAATTTAATTTCATAACAAATTTAAACAGAACAGAACAACAACAGTCTTGAATTATCAATAAAATATATTTTTAAATTTAAAAGTTTTTACATTAAAATTTTTGTTTTTAAGTTCAAAATAATTCTTACAACGTAAAATCTAGCATGCTTTTAATTCATTAATTATTATTTTTTTGAATGCAACAAATATTAAAAGTAAAAAAGCAAGTGTAAAGCATGTAAACTTAAAAGTAAAAAGTACAAAAAAAATTAATCAATAATGAATTATAAAAATTTAAAACAGTTCTTAAATATCAATAAAACATATTTTAAAATTTAAAATTAAAAATAACAAAATTAAAAGTGAAAATAATTATTAACTAATTTATTTCACATTTTTAAATCATCATTGGAAGTAAAGTATAAAACCGTTTTAATAAAGATGAAATTATAAAAGTTTAAAATAGCTCTTAAATATCACTTAAAATAATTTAAATTTAAACATTAAAAATTTCAAAATTAAAACTATAAATAATTCTTACATATTTCACTAAGTTCTACCTAATTTTGCTATATAATTGAAAGTAAATTCAAAAACTTAATTAACTATTGAAAAAAATCAAAATACGTAGTTTTAAAAAATCAATAAAAGTTATTTTAAATTTAAAAACTCAAAATTTGAAAAGTAAAAATAACACTTAACTAAGTTATTTCTAATTTTTCGTTCGTAATGTTTGGAAATTAATTTGTTTAATAAAAACCGTAAAATAATTTCAATTTTAAATTTTACAAAAAGGATCTTAATGATCAAATTAGAAAAATTGTGTATCACAATTCGGTTTAATTTGAAAATTTAATTATCATTCACACTATTCTTATTTTTTGGAATAAAATAGAAAACTATTTGTATAGAAAACAGTCAAAACATTGGAGTTCAATTACAATTTTATGTGATGAAAATCGAAAAATAATTTGAATATCACAATTTTTATGACAAAAATTTATAGTCGTTACGATCTGTAAATGCGCATCTAAGTAATAATATTTACTTGTTTATTTGTCTGTGAATAAATACATATTTACAGACTATGTTAAGGTAATGTGGAATAGTTTAATAATTACTGAGGAAAAAGTAATTTAGGCCTCGTCACTAAGATGCCATACGACCAAGTAAAATCACCCCCAGAAGAATTGAAAAACAAATAAACTTCGGCAGCAGTACGAAGGTACAGGTTCTGAAAAGTTTAAAGATCTGAGCGCAGAACTTTCTGAACTCTCAAACCGATTAGAGAGTTATATTTGGTACGGTCTTCAAATAATGAAAACCCATTTCTATAACTACGATTTTTTTTTAAATATTCATTGGCACATACTTAAATTTATCGCAACACTTCATCCTCGTCCATCAGCTTAATAGTTGAACAATGCAGAAAGGCATCCCAACAAAAATTAAAAAAGAAAAAAAGTTGAATAGCTATTCATTGACGTTGAAATAGTTGCGTAAAGTAACGCTAAAGTAACTCGTTTTATATACGTTTATATATTATATTTATTTCCCTCTTCCCTTAAACAAATTTAATCTGCCATCACCAGATTAGCACCCGTTCTTTCGAACTCACATTTCGTTAACTGCAACTCTTGCAATTAAAAAAAAAGACAAAAAAAAATAATATTTATACCTAAATTATAAGTATATATGAAATATGGTATCTCAACCAACTACAACTAAGAATGTAGCGAGTTCTGAGTTTTTTTCGACTTGTAGCTAACGCTTCACTGCATTTTCAGCTTTTCGTCTACTTCTTTCCGCTAAAACTTTTCATCTGTCCTAACGCTACTTCACTAAGTTATTCTTGCATCTTTATTCGTTAAGCTTTCAGTCAAACTATATTCTATTTAAAATTTTTAATCCTTCCTCCATTGCTCACTCTCTCGCTTCAACTGGTAGTTGTTACACTTTAATACTTTTTAGCAACTATGCAAAGAAAATATATAATATTCTACTTTTCTTTTTTTGAAACAATAACTCAAGTAATTTTCACTTTTTTCCTCCACTTTCTTTGCACTTATTACTAGCAGCTGTTCACACCGTTTTTTTTCTACTCTTGCTTCTTGGTTATATCTCTTATCACTTCAGGTTCTATACTAATCTCTGCAACTCTCTTTTTCTTCACTAAATAACTTGCCTTATGTTTTTTGATTAAATCGATTATGTATAATATTTATATATTACATATATAAAATTTATATGCTCTCACTGGAAAAAAGTTACTTATATATTTATCACAATCACCAATACACACGCGATTGTTGAAAAAAAAGCTAAAAAAATAATAAGAAAAAATTAAAAATTTAAGTAAAAATAAAAATACAGCCGAATCACCTACACGTACGCACATATACACACACACAAGTAATTCACTGCAATGCGATAAAAACCAAAAACAAAACCAATAACCAATGAACCCAACTTCACAACAGCAAATGCAATTGTTACAAGCACTACCGGCGGCGACGCACCTGCAACAGTTGCATCAGACGACACCACCTCCGCCGCCGCCGCCATCAGTAGCGTCCGCTTACCAAGCATATCCGGCCAGCATGCTGCAGCAGCATACAGCGCAACACGCCCAGCAACAGCAGCAGCAATTCCAGCTGCAGCAACAATATCACTTTCAGCAGCAGCAACACCAGCAACAGCAACAACAACAGCAATTGCAAATGCTACAAACTTATATGCAATTGCAGGCGAATAATCTGGCTGCCGCCGCCACAAGTACACCCACCAAGTACCAAGCTGCTGCAGCGGCCGCAGCAGCCGCTGCCGCCGCCGCCTTACAGCATCAGCAACAACAGCAACAACAACAACATCACCAGCAGTTGCACCAGCCAATGACATCGCCTCCACCACTGCCGCCACAACAGCAATACTTTGCCACCACAGCGGCCGCGCCGCCACACCAGCTCACCATCATACCGGCGGCGGCCTGTAATGGTGCTGCTGCCGTCGCTGCCGCCATGTTTGCAACGGCCACTGCCGCAGCTGCGGCGAATGCCAACAATGTCGGATCAGTTGCAGTCACACCGGCAACCGCAACACCATCCAACAATGTAAATAATAACATGCTTAATCTATCTGCAACAACTAGTGCTCGTACTGTAGCCAAAACTGCAACTGCTGCCGGCGCCATTAAACGCAAAGGTGGCTGTGGCATCGGACTGTTGGCCGTGCCACACTACGCGCCCGTAACATATATGAAACGCCTCAATGGCAACAGCGTGCACAACGCCGCACTCCTCCAACACTATGGCGGTACTGGCCGACGCATGGCGGAGTCTGCAGCAGCAGCAGCAACAGCAGCCGCCGCCGCCGCTTTAGACTGTCGCGGTGATGACGAGTTGCGTTGTGCCACGACAGCTGAAACAGTGCTGTACACTGCCAACGCCACCAAGCCAGCGGCAATGGATTTGGAGGAGGCGGAGTTGATTGATGAGGATGTGATTGCGGGCGCTGACGTCGCGTCGACTGGCAGCAGCTGCAGTTCGGTGCCTTCTGATTGTTCTTCTATGCCATCGCCATCCTCTGCTACTACTACTACCACTACTACTACTACTACTACTACACTCCACTTAACTTCTCCTAAAAAGGTTTGTGTCTGACACTCACTTTAGATCGCTCGCTTTCGTTCTATCTCTATAACTCTCAATTTCACTGCATCCAAACTAATTGCTTGCACGATTTTCGTCTGTTGTATTCTAATACTTTAGTTGCTTTCGTGGCTGATCACTTCGAGTAGATAGCTGTTTTTTGTATCGCTCTTCATAGCTTAGGGCTGTATAAACATTACTAACCAGTGGCTAAGTACTGAGTTGCTTGATTGTAGCAAATCTTTTTTTTTTTCAATATTGTTTGTAAATATATTTTCACTTTATTCTACTAACAGCTTGATTTTCTTTTGTGCGCTTGAATGCACAATTTTCTGAATCTATGAAATATTTTCTCATTTCTAAATAAAGCACACTTCACCAGCTACAGTCTACAGTCTTGCTCTTCTAAATGTTTGTGATAGACCTTCAGTATCTGTTAAATTTTGTAATTTTTAAAGGCAATCAAACTGTGAATGTTATAATGTTGTGCGATTGTCAAGCGTGCGATTGACATTATACGATTTTAATAAGAATAGCAAAAAAATAATAAAAGAAATACAAAAAAAAAAAAATTATATACTTATATTGCAAATATATTTCCGTTTTTAGTTTTATTTAAAGAAGAACTACTTGAAGAATCAATAAACATTAAAACTTCAGCCCAAAAATGCAACTTTACTCAAATACCTACCTTTTTTAAATGAATTTCAGCCATGTTAACCCTCCATGTACTTCTAGATAATTTTCAAAAATTTAATAAAAATGTGCATTGATTTCACTGAAGATGAAGCTGATTACATAAACTTCGAAACAGTTTTAGCAATGGATGGATACTTAGCTATTAAAAATCAATGCCATATCTTTAAGCCTTACAAATAGTAGATACGCACTCCGATTTTATAGAACATATCAACATTTTTTAGATTACAAATACGCGATGTCAATGGCGTCACAAAATATATTTGTCTATATATCCTACATCATCACACATAATTGGAGCTACTACTATTTTTTCCGAAGCGATCCAATTTGATACCAACTTCGAGGTGCGCTTTGGCTCGTTATCTTATTGCAACGTCCACGAAAGTGGCATATTCCACTCAGCATGGGGAAGCATCACGCTCTCTAGTAGTTTATTTTGGTATACAAACCTATCCATAATTCCATCTATTAAATGGAGAGGTCCAACACCAAACCCGCAAAAACAACCCCACACCATAATACCACCTCCGCCATGCTTAACCATACCTTTGCAGTATCGAGGATCTAAACATTTATTTTTTGGCTGGCGAACTCTTCTCATTCACTGATCAATTAATGTACTCCCGAGCGAATTTCAACTGCTTTAGCCGATTTTTTGTGAAAATAAATGGCTTTTTTGCTGCTCTATAACTGTTCAGTCCACCTGCACATGCTCTGCGTTCAGCTCTTTAACTTTACCTGCTGCCAACTTCTCTGGATCTTTCTTCAATTCTATCAATATTTTCGAGTCTTCGTGCTGTGTAGTACCTTTGAGGTCATCCAGGGTGAAGATTTTCAACACTTCCAGTTTCTCGGAATTTTTTATAATGAAACTAACTGTTGATTTTTTCATTGCGAACTTTTGACAAATATCCGTTTGCGATAAATCGTGCTTGTAGTCGTTTATAATTAGTTTCTTCAATTGAACTGAATGTTTTTTCCCGCCATTAGCAGGTATTTTTAATAAAAGACCAGAATTCTAGAATTTTCAATAGGACCTCACATTGACCACAATAAAAAAAAATATCTTAGTACACATGGCTTGTACAGTAGCAAAAAAATAACGAAATTTTGGTCGCCTACTTCGATAAACCGTGACGAGTCCAATATGTTTTGTCGCACTGGATATTGCATATGTTTGCCTTTTTTCGCTTATAATGTAATAGAGTCTTATCTTAGAAAATATTTTTTATGTTTTCATATAACAACTGGTTGTTTTTCCTTTCTCTGATATTTTTTTCTTATTTAAAATAATATTTGCAAGAGTAAAAAGCAATAGCTTTACTAATAGGTATCAGCCCAATATGTTTTGTCCGACCCGGTAATTCGAATGACTTTGCTCTCCATTTGGGCAAGAGCAATTTTTGCAAGCAATTCAACAGAACTTGAGGATTCTTGCTCGCATTCTTCCGCAATTACATTAGAAAGAAGACTGATCTTTAGCTTTTTTCTCTATCCACGATTCTTTCCAAATTCTTTACCAACACTGCAGAAATATCTTCCTCTTTATCACCACTATTCCAAACTTCCTAAAAATCTTTCAATGGATTGGTTTACCAAGCCTAACTCTTGTGGTCTCATATATAAATTTACTACCACGATTGCCCAGGGTCGCCCATAAGCAACTAATTTAAGTAACACAGTAGATTTGTGTGCAAGTTACCAATATTAAAAACGATCATTAATGGAGTTTAGTAACTAACAAAAAAAAAAAAAAAAAAAAATGCCGGCCGTTGGCAGTTAAACATACGAAATTACTCTCAGGCAACTTAGGAATCAAAAAGGTTAACAAATTCGTAAACCGCAGTGTTGTATGTACCAGTTAATGACTAATTGGTTATGGGCCTAAACAGCAGACGTTTGGTGCCATCGACATTTATATTCATTTCATATTCAAAGTTCAGAGTGCAAAGTAGAAGTAGAACAGTTGTATTCCAAGCACCTCTAATTGGTCGTTTTGATATAGGTACGATTTTAGTTACTCTCGAACTTGTATGATTTCGTGCATTAAATACCTGCCCAATCATTCAAAAGCATTTCGACATTCCCTCCAGAGTAACAGTTCGATGTGAATATAAGCGCTGGGGTATTGAAAAATAAATTAAATGCTCTCTCGAAAAATCTATTAATTTTGTTGTTGATAAAAATCATTAACAAATTATTGTGTTGGTAAAATACCCATTAATTAGCTGGATATCTGTGCAAATAAGTGCTACCTACAACGACTGAATTTAATATAATTTTATGTTGAGCATTGGAGCTGCTGGTGTCCTGGGTCAGCTAATAATTTGTATAGTCTTATGAAAATAATTTCCCTTAATTTATTTTTAAGCTTCAGGGACCATTGGCTGCCATAATTTAATACTTACTAAATGCTGTATTTGTTGTTGTTTGATTTACAGACGATTATCCTTTCTGAGTGCTTGATTATTGAAAGTGATACGAATTCATGGAAATTTCATTTATTTTTCCACTACTACACTAAAAAAGGTACGAAAATAGTAAATACCACTGCAGCCAGTGATGACACACACATGTGACTTACATACATACATACATATTCATGTATTTATTTACTTCGATATCACACGTTGATATCTACACACACATAAGAACTCATTTCTCTATAAAACTGTTGTCATTTAATGGGAACGCGATCGCCTGTGCAAGGATAATAAAAGTAAACAAAAATATTTGTCCAAACACACATGCATACGTAAATAGATATGTATGTGTATAGGTAGGTGTGCGTACTAAAAAACAGCAGTTGAGTTTGTTTTGTGTGTGTGTGCGTTTGTGTGTTGGCGGTTGTGAGGTGTTGTCCATTGTTATTTGTTGTGGCATTGCTAAAGTAAATATTGATTGAACTTTTTGAATTATTTTTAAAGTGCCGTTACTCAGCACACTGCATACACTCACACACACACGTGCGCTTGTGCAGCGAACCTTTGATTTGCACAAATTCTATTTACTTTTTGCATAAATTAAATGCTCCGCATTTCGAAATTAATTACCAAAAGTTATTAGCAGTGATGAGTTTTACTTTGCATGCTTGGCAAAAGCAACAACTATCAAGGGCAGGTGGTAGTGTGAAATTTACTTGCAAACAGCGGCAAATTTATAAAACCAACACACAAATTTTGACTGCGTGTTTTTATTTATTGTGTAATTTGAATTATTATTTTTTTTTTTTACAAAAATATAGTTTATTCTCTTACAAAGACTGTGATAATCCAAGTTTCAAACATTGTACAGCACTTATTAAAATTCAAAAAAATGTTGAACAAAATTTCAAATTCTATCACAGTTTGATAAAAAAAACTAGAAATGTTGGTTTTAGTTAATTAAATTATTGTGTAATAAACTGCAAGTTTGCATTTGCAGCCCAAATTGTATTAGGTTTTTGACAATTTTTTTTACTGACGGCTCCTTATAAAAAAAAATCGGCCGTGCACTTTTCTCGTGATACTACCCAAAAAAAATTAATCATTTTATTTTGTAATTTTTAGTAATTAGCTTTGAAGTTAACCATTTAATATCATTGGAAGAAATATATAAATAAAGTGTAAAGTTTGTAAAAATTCGGTAAGTTTTCATTAAAATTTCAAAATTTTTACTCTGAATTTATATACAAACTAGCTTTAACCTGCGGCCCCGCTCGCGTAGGCTAGCTCTGAGGGATTTAAGATATGTATATAAAAGAATTACGAACAATAATTTCATAGAAAATAATTTTTTATTAATAACCATAATATTACAATACCCGGCATCCGTTGCTATGCCTCGTTGCATAAAATCAAAACAACCAATCAGAAAAATATCAAGCAAAATTATTTTTATTAATTTTCTATCTCAAACCGTTTTTGAACTTTGCATGTGGGTCATAGTTGAACAGCTTATGCGGATTATGAAGTCTAGAGTGTGCTATAAATAGTGGGAAATAGGAAAAACTAAGATTTTTTAGATTAAATTTAAGCAAATATTCGATTGTTAGTGACGAATGGGAGTGGTGGCGCGGCCTGGTGGCTGTGGGAAGGGAGTTCCATCATAAAAATATGCCTATAACCTTCATTGGGAGAAAATATGAATGTATAAAAATTTTTACGTCATTTGGGGTTGTCGTTTCGTAGTGATGCGCGTACAACGTACAGACATTCACCTTTATAGTAAAGATTGCGGGTATGCAGTTCTATAGGTCATTGAATCTTTGGTTTGAAAAATGTAAGTTTCAAGTGGTTCAAAAAACGAGTTGACCTTTGACGATTTTTTCTGCTGACGGTATTTCGGTGCCCACATAAAAAGATGTGGAGTTGCCGTTAAATGGAGAGACTACGAAAAAAATTCTCTAAAATTGGTGTCATTCTGAATCTACTTGAAATTTTCATTTTATTTAATTAAAATAAATAAATATTAATAAATATTAATTCATATTCAATGAGCTATGAAATGAAACAGCATCTATGAAACGAATCAGGCAATTAAAAAATTCCCAGTAAAAAGTTTGAAATTTTAATAATTTTTTTTGAATTTTGCCAAATGTTTACAAATTTTATAGAAAGTTCGAAACTTTGCTTTATATGGTTCCTGTTGTATCTGAACTACACTTTTACACTTATAAAAAATAATTGAAATTGAAAATGCTTTTATAAAATAATAATTGAAATTTTCAAATCTTACGCCATGCTTGCTTTTGTTGGGCGTCATAGATCCGATTTCTCCGACCCTTATACGCTGACGTTATTGTAAACGGCGATTGTCCGTTCCAACCTGGAGTATGCATCTTTCACTTGGTGGCCATATTATGCGTGCCATGCTGCTAGAATGGAACGAATCCAGAAAGTATTCTTACATTTCGCGTGGCGTAATTTTCGCTTTTCGGATCCTATACCTACATATGAAGCTCGATGGTTATTGATCAACTTAAAATTTTCTTTATCTAAATTTATCTCTCATTTTCGACTTAATCCGTGGGGCTGTTGACTGTTTGATGCTTCTTGAGTGGATTTTCCTTAATATTCCGGCAGGAGCTCTGCTCAAAATGCTCCTATTCCTAGAGCCTTAATTGAGTTTAATAAAATCTATAAATTTATTGAGATAGATTTTTCATTGAAATTTTTGTATATACATCATAAATAGTTTAAAAGTTTAAAATATACCCACTTAGCCTATAAGAATCGAACATATTCATTGGTTTAAATATGGTGTTCACTTTATTTTGACGCTGACGGTGTATGAAATTCTTCTGTTGTAGCCTTTGTCATTGAGATCATCCTAACTTTTGATAATGTTTTGCATATGTACTAGAACTAAAGGCCGTAAATGGTGTAGCCTCATAATTAGACCAGAGCGGTGTGAAAAAATTACCGTTAGGTGACGCTGGAATCGAGTTATAACTAAAATGCGTATTTATGGGCCAATTTGACTCATATTTGGAATGCGTATTGATAATAATAACCGAAATCTATCGAAAAAATTTAAACGCTAAGTGACACTAGTGTCAATTTGATGCTTCATCTGTTCAGCCGAGGAGTTGGCGAAGAACACTTTTCATAAATTCGCATTAAATGAAGACGAAACACATTTTCTTTTAGTCCTAAGATTTAAAGACTTAATCACACATGCAAGATAATATAACTTATAAAAAACTCAATATAGATAAAACTTCTTCCAATATTTTGTGAAGCAGCTAATGGCAGACGAACCAACGTGTCGGCAGGACGTCGTCTGCCGCGTTGTTGTTGTTGTTGTTGTAGGAGCACAAACATACCCCATACTTACATACGGGGAATGCTGCTGGAGTGACAGTCCTTGGCCGTATATAAATCCGGGTCGGTTCGGTAACGTAGAACCGGCTGTCGTCGAAACGGGTCGTCGAAACGGACAGCCGGGTCTGCTAGTTTAGTGGAAAACATTTATAAAGCGATATTATTTAATCTCCTCTTGTAATTTTTCTTTCAAAAACCAAAAATAAAAAATAAGAAAGATAAATATATTTGTGTTAATTGTTTTTGCGTTTTAATTTTCAAATAAAGCATAGGGTTTCAATGAGTCTATAAGTATAAAACGCAAGGCGCGCAATTTTGTTTTTGCGTAACTTTTTTACTAAACAAAAATAATTTCGAGTGATGGAAATCTTTATTTTAACCATTACGCTCTGCATTCCTTGTGTGTGTCTGCATACTCCACCTGTGTAGTTACCAATTGTCAAATATGACAGACGTTCGACGCCATTTGAAAAAATTATAAGTCTTCCGGTAGGACGATTAATTTTGCGCCATCTTGTATATATTCACTTATATATACGTACGTGCAAAATTGCAAAACTCCATCTGTACTAATGAAACTAACTACAGATTCTTTGACCGCAAAACAACTTTATATATTTTTCACAATGCAACGCTTTAATTCGCTAGTAAGCCAGCCAAATTAAGTCGGTCCTTTGCCATTGGCGCATTGCATTTAATGCAACATAATGAAGACATTAATTTCTTATACACCCACCACAACAAAAACGTTTACGAATTTTGCGTAGTCAAATGCATGTAAATACATATCATCAGCGTGTATGTGTGCGCGTGTGTGTAGATGTGGGTGTAATAGCTTCGTTCACTACCTGTAGTTACTTTAAAAATTCATTTTAAATTGCAGTCATCGTCATTCCGCGCCACAGTGTTTTCAAAACAATCAACCACCACAACAACAACACCACTACCAACACCGACGACAAGGGCAAGCGATGAAAACTGTAATTTTATACGTGCATAGTAAATATGCAATACGCAAATAGCAATAGCCTGCTATTACGGCCCGCTTATACTCCAAGCACCAATAGACTTTATTGAGGCCATATCGACTGATATTCATTCTGCAGGTATTCTTTGGCATAAGCGGCCGCAGCCGCCCGCTCCGTCCACGTCATTATCATTGTGGGCGCACATGTATGTACGTATGCGTGTGTGTGTTTGGTTCACCACTTATGCTGTTACGCACACGCAAACACCCATTTCTGCTCATCGCATAGACAATTCAATTCACTCATTCACAGACAGACACCCCCAGCAATCTTCTTTGAAAGTGTGTGACGTGTGCTTGTATTGGTGGTTAGTCGTGCGCGCACTTGTAAAGGCGATCTGTGCTGGCTTTTGCGGTTTCTGGTAGGAATTGACTCCATTAAATATTGCCACACAAACGTGCGTAAATTCATATGTGTATGTATGGGTGATCATGGGTATATATACATATATACATGTGTGGCTTTCGTAGTGGTATGTGTTAAAGGTGCAATCCTCTTATTTGCACCACAGAAACCAGCCGTTCCAGCGGACAATATTTTGGCCACATCCTGTGCGTGTGTGTGTGTGTTGCTGGAGCAGTGCCAACACGCATGCAAGTGCATCACTTATTTATGGTGGAATACTATAATTGATTGCTTAAATTGAATTTCACTACCCGTTAGGCATCAATATTTTTGACTAATTAAAGCAAATGTCGAGTCAATTGGTAATTTTTGAATAGAAAAAGTTCGCAGAAACTGGTGTTTTGCAGTTTGAAATTTGAGTGATACTAAAAGAAAATACACGGGCGTCATGACCGAATGGATTGGTGCGCGACTACCATTCGGATTTGAGAGAGAGAACGAAGGTTCGAATCACGGTGAAAGACCAAAAATGAAGAAAACGTTTTTTCTAATAGCGGTCGCCTCTCGGTAGGCAATGGCAAACCTCCGAGCGTATTTCTGCCATGAAAAAATTCCTCATAAAAAAGTGCGTGTAACGTAGCACACATAACAGAAGTGAAACTTTCAAGGCAGACAAAGAAAGAGTGAAAGACCCTAGAGGGAATGAGAGAGGGAGAGAGAAAGAATATATATCTAAATAAATTCACAATATTTGCAGAGAATACAAATAGACAATATTTACAAAAAACGGAAAAGGGTCGACCGGTGTAGGTAAATGCCGAACAAAAACCGTGGCAACAACGCGCACTACTCCGACCGCTTATCACCCGCTCAAACGCAGCGATTCCAGGACCGCAACAACGGCAGAAATTACCGCAAGGCAATACTAATAAATCCGACGTCGGAATGGATAACACTTTATAGTACGCACAAGCACTAGCCAAGAAACGGAAATAAGCGCCAGAAAGTAGGCACCAAAAAACGCCAAAAAATTGGGGCTAAAAAACGCCCCAAACTGCAGGCACCAAGGATCTATGACGCCAAAAAGTAGGCACCAAAAATAATTTTTCCTACAAGTTTGCACCAACAAACAAGCGCCAAAAAGTAGGCAGGGTTATTTATAATTAGAAATTAGCATGCACAAGGAAAAACTCAGAAAAAATAGCCTAAAGTGTATCTAAGATATGTATAGCTCTCTCTCCCTTTTCCTCTACGTTATATCTTTTTTCTCTCTCGCGGCACGAAAATGCCCAAAACGTTGCATGGGCTTGAAATTTTACTCTCCATTCTCGCTCGTCCATCGACGCCTAAGAAGTTTCACTTCAAAAATATCTGCCGTTCGGAGTCGGCTTGAAACTGTAGGTCCCTCATGCCACAAATAGGCACATATGTGTAGAATTGCCAAAGCAATTTCAATAAAATATAAAAAATATAGAAAATCAAAATATAAAAATCTGTACAAATATTTTACCCGTTTCTTCAATGATTTCCAGGCATACTTGTCCGATGCTTCTAAAGAGTAAGTGAAATGTAGCTATCTCTTTACCGTTGCTCTCCTAACATCTCCAGTGTGACTTCTTTGCTAAAGAAATGTGAATCAAATGCCTGCGCGGTTTTTGTAATTTGCGTTTTTCATAGCGTACGTCCCGCTGGATTTTATATCTGATTTAATTTGATTTGCATATAATAATTAAAAAAAAAGAAAGAAATTCTCATGTCAAATGCCGTTTTCGATAAGGTATGCTAAGAAATGTTGATAAAACACTTGCATGGCAAAGAAGTGAGGAAGTATCACAAGGCGAGAAAATATTCGTTGCGGTACCAGCTGGTGGTAGCATAGAAAGTAGAAGGTCTGCGCTGCGTTGAAAATATCAGGTGGAGAAGGGTATGTCCAACTGGCGGCGGTTAGCACTGAAGCCAAGAAGCCGAGTGCTATACATCTGCTTTTGTTTTCCTTATACTCCTAAAGAAACATATCACAAGTGCAGCAACCGATTCACTTATATAAAAAACAAAAACTTAATTATTTGCTCTAAGAACATCACAAAAGCAAAACACTAACAACAACAAATAAATATACAGTATAAAATCAAAATGAGAAGCTTTTTTATGGCAAAAATACTCGCGTTGACTGAATTGTCATTGCCTTGCGAGGTGTGACCACTATCAAAAAAAATGCCTTCTTATTTAATTTGTTACTATCTCCGCAGTGGACTTCAAATCAGAACTCATTGACTGGCAGGCAAGCATAAATTCATTCGACTATGGCGACATAAATATGTTGTTGGCGCAATGGAAGAAAAAGGTATTCCTGTTTTTAGGAATGAAAATTCACGTTCATCAGTGTGAAGTCTTAGAACAGCCCAGGCAAATGAGTAACGAGTACCGCTCATCTGTTCGATGCTCATTACTCGAAAACTTTCCAGTGTGAGCTCGAGCCTTTTCGAGTAATTCAAGCAATTCGTTTGATATTTAACTGTTTTGTTTTTTACAAATTATTAGAGAATTTTCACCATTATTTAACAAATAAAAGTGACAATTTTTATATAACTACTCAAATTGTTCAAAAGCTCGATAATTTCGAATATTTGATCAGTTTCGCAATGAAGAACTTCTGACATCGTGACTGCTTCTCGCAGAGCTCGTTACCCCAGTATGTGGAGCACTACTGTAAACATGGACAGATACCCAATTAAATCGATTTCTTTCCAATTTCCACAAAACGCAGCTCATGCTCACATCTCAAGCCTAAGGTCCTATAGCTTGCCTTTGTTGACTATTTTCAACCGCATTAAATATTTAAACGTTTTCTAATCCTTTTCGCTGAAATTTAAGCTTATTATTTCATCTGTTGTCTGCTCAGTCTGCCTAATAGAATTGTGAAAAGTAAAAAACCACGAAAAAATCAAATCATTATTCACTGCAAAGGCAAGCATTTTGGCGACACCCTGTATATGTTGCATCTTCATGTGTACTATATTGAAGGAAAATAGAAAAGGTATTAAAGAAAACTTTAGTTGTGTTTGCGAATATGTAAAAATATAATTAGCCAAACGTAGCATTCATATTTCCGGTGTTTATTGGTATGAGTATATACATATATATATATATATATATATATATATATATATGTATGTATGCGTATGCACTTATAACTGAATGCAGTTGTGTGAGTGCTTATGTGTTTGATAACCTAAGGCTATTGTTTAAATATTCACATATTGAAATATTAAACGTTTTTCAGTCAGCAAAAGCTATGAAGCGAAAAAATATTCTCAATCGCTGTTGCATACAAATAGGCGCATGCATATATACACAATTGGTCGACCAGCGGCATTTCTGCATACACATGAATTAATTAAAATTCATTTGTGATAGAAATTTACATAAGATTTTTCAATTAGCATGAGCGCTTGCATACATACACAGCCATACATAAACATACATAGTTGTCACACGCATATTTTATATATTTTGTACAGCCGCATTTAGTATCACGTGTATGTATAGGGGTACATACATGCATGCATATATACCTACATGAGTGTGTTTATGTTTGTTTGCACAGTCTCTGCATATCTGATGCAGGTTTGATCCCGCGGGCTATTAGCCACTCAATCGCTTCATTCACTTTGTGAAAAAATTGCAAAAATTATATAATCGTATAAAAATTTGTGTATAATAACAGCTGAAATTTGCAAACCAGTAATAGTTGTGGAGGTGATGCATAAAAAATGTTCAACTTAATTGCTTTAATACAGCCGAATTTTGAAATTTGATTTTTTACTACTTAATTTTATTTCTACCTAATTTTATTTCTACTTAATATTACATCATAATTTTGAGGCAATGAAATCAATCGAACTACTGATTGAGGCCATTTTTTTAATTGCCAGACTGTTTAAACAATTTATTGTTCTTTTTTTTTTTGTGGCTGCACAGCTTTTCCTCGGTGACGCTCTTTTTGTTGAAGGGTGCGCGCCGACTAACTGTGCCAGCAATTTCTAGTTCATAGTGAACAAACCAATTCTGTTCCATTACACCGTGCAACAGCCTTCAGTACGAAAATTTCAAGGTAACAGAAAATATTTTTCACATTTTTTGCCAAGAATTCAAAAAAATATATTTATTTCAATTCTATTGTAGTTCTTCTTCATGTGCTACCCATGCACCTGTAACGAAAATTCCATAAAATAAAAAAAAAAAATAAAAAAATTTCCATTTTTTGCAATAATTGTTAGAAAAAAAGATTTTTAAATTATCTTGATATTCTTTTTTCATACAATATATAATAATACCCATGCACCAATAGAAAAAAATCAAAACAAAGTTATTTTTTAGAATTAAAAAAAAAAAATCAAATTCTCTTCACGTTTTTCTTTAATTTAATGCCCATACATCTATAACGGAAATAAAAAAAAACATTATTTTGTACATTTTTGGCAAGAATTGTTAGAAAAAATTATTTTTGAATTCTCTTGGTATTCTTCCTTCACTTGATACCCGTACAGTTACAACGAAATTGTTTACAGTTTTTGCTAAGGATTGTTAGCATAAATATTTTTGATCACTTTGAATACCAATATTTTGTGATAAATATTCATATCTGACGAAAATTTCTTAAATTAAAAGCTTTTCTATTTTTTTGACAGGAGTTGTTAGAAAAAAAATTGTCTTTTGAATTCCCTTGGGGTCCTTCTTTGACTTCATATCCATAAATCTATGACGAAAAATTAAGAAAAAAAAGTCCAGTTTTTGCAATAATTTTTAGAAACAAATATTTTTGAATTCTCTTGACGTTCTTTTTACATTCGATAGCCATATAAATAAAATAAATAATTGGCGCGTACACTTCTGTTAGGTGTTTGGCCGAGCTCCTCCTCCTATTTGTGGTGTGCGTGTTGATGTTGTTCCACAAATGGAGGGACCTACAGTTTCAAGCCGACTCCGAACGGCAGATATTTTTATGAGGAGCTTTTTCATGGCAGAAATACACTCGGAGGTTTGCCATTGCCTGCCGAGGGGCGACCGCTATTAGAAAAATGTTTTTATTCATTTTGCTTTCACCGAGATTCGAACCAACGACCTCTCTGTGAATTCCGAATGGTAATCACGCACCTACCCATTCGGCTACGGCGGCCGCTAATAGCCATATAGCTTTAACAAAAAATTAAAAAATAAAAAAACTAAACATATTTCATATTTTTTGACAATGATTGTTTTAAAATTTTTGACTTCTTTTGACGTTCTTCTTTCATTTGATACTTATTTTAATTTAATTTTAGTTAATTTTATAAAATTAGGATAAATTTTTAATGTTGGGTCCTAAAATGAGTTAGAGTATAGGGAAAGTATCGACTGTATCATAAAAAAATGTTTAATTTACCGATCTGTGTCATGCATAAGAATAGCTCTATATTGAAGAAATTTTTGATAAGTTCAAAATTTTAAAAATTTAAAAATTAATTTTTTAGCGACGCTGCATATGCAGATAGCTAGCCAATTATTATTTTTTAAACGAATTTTTGTTTTTTTTTTTGTTTTGTCGCCAAAAGACAAATTCTTAAAAGTAACGCGCACATGAATTAATTTAAGTATTCGACTGAAAAAACTTAATTTTTATTTTTTCTAGTTTTAATTTACCCTGTAATCGCTAATTCCGCTGAGTCTCATTTCTGTAATTTGTTTTACCAATTTAGTGATTACATTCATCTTCATCTTTCACACAGTGGTACTCTAAAATTTAAAGGGCGAAAAATAAATGCAACACAATTTTTCAATGCCACTTAACTTAAAGCGCGCATGAGATTAAAGTGAATGAATTTTCGCTGCCGCCAGCCAGCTATATTTTCCATCCACTTTTCTTTAGTAAAACTTCAGTTCGTCGTAGTTGCATTGCTTTGCCAACTTATAACTAAGTAGCAATTTTATTAAAAACTTTATTAAAACATTCTTCGCGCGCTAATAGCAAAAAGAGGAATATGCAAGCAAATGCTAAGCAAAATATAAAAAAAAACATCAAATAAAAAATATGAGTTAACTGCCATGATGTAGCGATTCTACCGCCGCTACTGCGCCTGTTACGTCATTCACACTACACTCCAACAGCGTACGAATGGGTGCGCAAAAAGTGCAATTGCGATTGCAACTACAACAAAACACTGACAGCAAACAAATTAAAAAGTTATGCGCACAAAAATCGTTAGGAAACATAAAATCTTGGCGATTACGCGCCACAAATCGTCCAGCCAAGCGACAGGCGTCTAAGCCGACAATTCTAGGCCTTCGCTAGACACTTCTTACACACACATAAGTATATATGGTATGTACTCATATATATTTGGTATACACATACATAGACATACTTGCGTTATGAACTTCTCGAACTCACCTACAGTGCCGTTTATTGCTCGAGTTTTTGCGGCCTGTCGGCAGGCGTTTGGCAGTTGCTCTCGAATACCAGACATTGCTATGGTTGCATTGCGAAATTTAAATTGCTTTTGTGCTGATTGCGTGCGGCCACACGGTGCGCACTACAACAATAACAAAAATATCTAATATAACGATGGATTCCTGCCGCCGTTCAACTAATGCCTACCGCCGCAGTCGACTAGCAAGGCACCGACACTTTTCAATTTTCTTGCACTTCTTTGCTATAGATTTTTGTCTTCTTTGCCATTTTTTATTCAGAATTTTTACCTGGCGCTTGTTTTAATTTTCTTTTCGTTGTTAGGTTGCGCTAAATTGCATGTCTGCGCAGAATATATATTAAACTCTTTATGTATTTATGTGGCTGTAGGGGGCGGGCTTTGTTTTGCGCAAACAAAAACAATAACAACAAGTTTTAGCCAACTACGACAATAATAAATTAAAAGCAACAATCTACGAGTATTCTCGTATGTAAAAATGATTTGACTCGTACGTTATAAGGGGTTTTTCATAAAGTAGCGCACAAAGGAAGAATTTCAGGCTCTTACGATTATCAACAGATTTTATTTATAGAGCTAATTTGATTTTGTTAGCTGCAGGCCAGGATTCTTAGGAAACAAAATTAGAGCACTAAAAGATCCACAACTGCCTTGAACGACTCGGAATGGACTGATTTTTCTGACTTTGTGAACTTGAGCACTCACACTCCGCAGCGCAAACAGATCAGCTTTTAGACCAAATTCAACTATTTTCTTTGTTTTTGTTTTTGTGAATGTTCATTATTTTTATATAAAAATATAGTTCATTGTCTAATAAAAGCCGGATTAATCCACTTTTTTTTTGCAAAATATTTGAAAAGTTCTACAATTTTTTATTAAAATTCCACTGTCTCTAATTAGAATTCCTAGAAAGATTTTTGGTAAGCAGTTTTGCAGTAGTAGTTTTGAATTTTAGTAAATAAATAAAGTGCAAGCTCGAAGCTGCTATAAAATCCCGTTAATATTTTATAAATCTTTTCCTTATAGTTTTTTTGTATTTGTCGTAGTAGATGGAGAAAATTATAAGGAAAAAGATTATGTACAATATAAATATTTTTTTTAACTTTATATTTTTTATTTATTATTATTTTTTTTATTATATCTCATTATTTTTTATTATATTTTATTATCTTTTATTTTATTTTATTTTTGTTGTATTTTATTATTTTTGTTGGAGATATAGCAGTGTGACCGTAAGATTTAGTGTGCCTTCTTCAATAATTTAGAGATCGCTCTAAGTCCTGCTTCCGCGTCATACCATCCATTGCTAGGATTGGCCAATTGCTATTTCTTTCGCTTTGTTAATCAGTGCAGCACTAGCCTGGCGATTATTAAGACTGAAACTTAGAGTAAGCGTTCTTAAGGCTTAACCGACTTCGGTGTCAATGCTTAGATTTTTATTATTTTAAACTGTTGCTCGGAAATGAACATCATCAAAAAAAAAAAAAAAAAAAATCAGATGATTTTTAGGTCTTTTATAAAATCCGAAACACAGAAAAACAATGTCTCGGATGAGAAATCCCCGCTTTGATGACGGCCACGGCAAGCGATTTAAGGACTATGGTTACACCTGGAATATCCGGTCCTTTAATAGCGAACTTCCCTCTGCCTGGCTGGATCATGCCCTCGTAAAACGGAAGACTGAAATTACCGCCTTTCAAGAGATGCAATGGATGTTGCAAGGTGAGAAGGCCATTGGACCTTGTGCCGTCAACTACAGCAGACATGTAAAAGAGCACCTAAAGTGCAAACAGGTGTCAGCAAAAATAAATAGAAAAAATATTAAAGATTGACAGGATCTTGGCCGCTTCAAGGTTGCACTTATTTTACTCAAATTCTATGACCCATGTTACGGCACGTCCAAAAATGAAGAAAATTCTAATTAAGAAGTTCATAATGTTCAATTTGTTGAATTTTCCTAAATATTGTGTAAAGTGTGGAAGTTTTATTTATATGGGTTTATTTAAGTCACAAAATGTTTTAAAATAAAAGAACAAAAATACCTGAAAACACTGGAAGGCATTTTAAATATTGAAAAAACAAAACAACCTTTGCAGTGTACAAGCAGACAAGCGAAGGGCCGCGCAAGGGCCAAAATAAAGATTTCCGTCACTCAAAATATTTTTTATTTATTTATTCAAAAGCAAAATGTTTGACTAATTGTATACCATCTTGTTTAATTGGCGCATCCGCCTCATTTTGAGTCAGTTCCCTTAATAAGCTCAAGATAGAGCTGGGTTGGATTGAGCGTATGTGCCTTTTCCGTGCTATACCGCTGCATTCAAAGAAAAGGTGCGTTGCAGTATCGTGGGATTAGACGCAGAAACGACAGGAAATGGTGATCCAAATCACGGTCATGTGCAGATCACTGTGCAACCTGTAATGGCCTGTGAAAATGCCCGTGAGCACTCTCAGTTTATCCTCTTTTCGGGCTATAGTTTTGGGCATGATCGATAAATGGAGAAGAAAAACATAATAAGCGAGTTGCAGAGAATTTAAAATTTATATTTTGGCTCAAAATTAGTATACCACTGGCAAGGACTGTCAAAGAAGGGGTTAACTTTTTGGCTCATATCTTCGTTATTTTTATTTTCCGTTCATTTGCGACCATTTCAAATTATTCATAAACCTAGTACTCGTACAAATGTATATACGCGCATTTGTGTACGCAAGGAAGCCGATCTCTCCATATTGATAATTGTGGCTGAATACACATTCGCCATTTCCCTCATCTTCGAAGGGCAAAGAAAGATGAAAAAAATAAAATAATGATAATAATTTCATGCCAAATATGTTGCCGTTTCTGACAGCTTAATATTTCTGACGTGTGCACATTTGCCAAACATAAAATCTGCGAGCTGCGTGCTGCGTGCTGCGTGCTGTCAATTGACTTTGATGACGCCTAAAGCCATCCACCACTAAAGCATTCAAACGGCTAGTTATTCCTCATACCCCGTCAATGGACAATCAACCTTTGACAAGGAAAGACAACCCTTTTCAATGTCGCCGTTGCTTGTTTTCATCTTGACTTGTTGCTTCGAGGCTGCTAAAGTGAACGAAACGACAAACTGATTATTGGCGTTTATGTGTCTGTCACAAGGTTCCTACCCCTTGAACCCGCTCTATCAATCATGTCTACTTGCACTTACATCGAACTCCACCATTTTCATGACTTCTCAATGGCTCGTAAATGCGTTGCACACATACAAGTACATACATATGTATGTGAAGGTACAAGTATAATAACATCTTGTTTAAGTAAATGTTTGATTACTTTACTTACTACACATTTTGATTTGGCTGCAGACTGATTTCTTTGCTCACTCCTTTTTGATGACAGCCAGCACGCACTCTCATTTTTCTTTCCCCCTTTTGGCTGACTGATAGCTGTGATCGTTTTCGTTGTATGGCGTTGGAATGCAGGATTGCAATAACAACAATAGTAGCTAAAATACAACAAATGCGAAACATGTCCCTTGGGTTGATTTATCTAATCACACTCGAATATTGAATGCTTTAATGGCGAAACGCGAACTTCGACTTGGTTGCTGTGCGGCAAAGCCAAAAAGCGCACTGTAGGGCTAAGCTATGAATGGACTAGCAGAAAAATGTGCTGCGAGGAAAAAATCTTATTTCAAGTGCGCTATTTTGGACTATACTGCTACTTTTTGTGTTTTTGTTTTTTGTGCTTCACATTTTCTCCATTTTTCTATACTTTTTGCTTCAGTTTTTTCGGCAATGAGTTCGCACAGCTGTTATCTGTCTGTCTGTGGCGAGTTTTCCTTCATGAGCTACGCATTGATGTATCTAGCGTCCATTGTTTTTTTTTCTCCTTTTTGTATCTTTTCTTTACTCGTTTTTCCCTTCTTAGTCACAGCGTACTGCGTCGCCCACCATCTGCAGTTTTTCTCGAATACGTGCCAGCTCAACGCTTCGTTCGTTTCTGTTTGTGTTTGTGTGCGTGTTGAACGTTTTGCAATTGTGTGACACAGATTTTTTGACAGCTGCGCCATGTTTGACATATTGTCCTGCTGCTGTTGCGTACATGCACAAACACACACATGGATGGCAAACAGCCACCTTCTACCGCCGGCTCATGGCTGTAGCGCCGACAAGGACTCACGTCTAATAGAAACGCCTGGCACAAAGGATATTCGCAGTTCTTTGTAATTTTTTTATGTTGTTGCTGTTGTTGCTGCTGCCGCCGGGCATTTTTGAATGAATTGAAGCCCCTATTCCGCCGCATATTATGCGTTTGACATAGAAGTTGAATTTTAATTTCAACGACACGGGCACTGCCGATGCATAGAGAAACGCGAAAAATTGAAATGAAAAAATAAAATCACTTTTGTTGAGAAGCAAATTAGATTGGAGGAGAAAATAAGAAATTAATAAAAAACAGCCGATATATTCAGCTGTGTTGCATAAATATACACACGTACATATGTATGTATGGTGATGGCCGGGGGAACAAACTTATTCTTGTTTTTTTTTTTTGCAATCTTGTTTTTTTACATTTTTATTTAGCGAATAGCTTTAAAGCTTAACATTTGCACTTGAGTTTACAGCAACAGCAACAATAGCAACAAGTAACTGCTGCGATTATGTTGCGTTGTGCGTGGAGTTGGTTTGTTGCTTTTGAAAATGAAGAAAGAGGAAGGCAAACACTCGCAGCATTTTATACTGACGTACACTGAGTGTGAAAAGTAACCGGATGACCAGTTAAAAATTACGAAATTACTTACAATTTCAGAAAATTGCTAGAAATTAAAATAATTCATTTATAATTTTAATCGCCTCATTTTTTCATCAACAAAAAAATTGCAGAAAATTTGTAATATTCGGCGCATCTAGTAGGTCCACCAGACCTTGCGAGCCACCGGTCCTACCAAAGGTCGAGCGTTAGACGCACACGCTGGCATTTGCTAAGCAACTCGTTTTTTCAACATCCTTTCGATCATAGCTTTGACTGACTGCAGAGGAATTGAATGAGCAAAATAATTATTGTGCTTTTAATGAGGGCATAGGCTAGAAATAAGGTCATGTCAAAATAAAGAAAAAAGTAAAATTAAAAAAATGTGCTTTTGAGTTAGAAACTAATTTTGAAATGAGAAAATTTTAAAAACAGCACAAAATTCAAAATCCACAAATCTTAAAATTTATATGCCTATGGATAACACATTTTAACATATTTTGGGGAAAATTGAATATTATTATGTTTGCATCTTGTTTCTGAACGCATTGAATAGTATATTTTTTCTAATTTTTTTTTTAAGATTTTTTTTGTGTATTTTCCACTTTTACTATTCCGGAGCTTTGCCAAATCTCGCTATTTCTTAATGAACTCGACCCAATTACTATGATCTTTCATATACCACTTGCTTTTATGAGCGATAAAATACGAAGAGAAAATTGTATTAAATGGTACGACTCATATACGCGAGTCTCATACAACACGACCCAAAAATCAATAAAAAAAGTTATTTTCATAAAACTGGTTGACAACTTAGCTTTACACATTCTAATATTTTGTACCAATTACTCAAGTTGTACAACAAGTCGCATCGTCTGTGTTCCGCTTAAGGTTTACTGTTTAAGTGAATATTTTGTTTTGTATTTTATTGCAAGTACTGATTTGAAAATGCCTGCCTCGACACAAACATTCGAGCATTAAAAGATCAGTTTTTAACGGGTCTATAAGGCAGTTTGGCATCCGACAGATTTTTGCTGGCGTGACTGCCGCAGTTACATGAGAGTGCAGCGCACTTCGGCTGCAGTATTTTTGCTCAGTTTGAAATGACGCTTTCGAAATCGTGTGTACTAAATCCACTCAAGAATTTTACGCTTTGTAATAAAATTGGAAACTTTTTTTCTTAAATATTTAATATTCGTATTTGAAAATTATTATTTTTCTTTTTTATATAATAATAAAAAACAAAAAAACTCAGATAATACTAGCCATTTTATTGCTTATTTTTCAGATATGAGTTTAGAATTAAAATAACAAAATTTGCCCTTTCAGAAGATACTCATCGTTCAAAACGTCTTCTAAAATATTTACAGAAGTAATTCCTTTTTATATTCGTATATTGTGATTACAAGCGCGTATTTAGTGATAGGAAGAAGTACAATTGTATCAAAAAACCTTACTCCAATCTATAGCTTCGCTCACTGCATCCTACTGGACCTCGGCGCCCAAGTGCGTGCTTCATAACTCCGTACCGGTCGACTGAGCAAAAGACTTGCAACACTTATGTGGCTTTGTCTCAAGATCTATTGGTTAGGGATTTGGGGATGTTGGTGTTTGCACCTCCAGTAACTTAGGGTTATTCGCCGAAGGGATCACGGCGAGATTTTCCATAGTCGCAAGATCGACTGAATAGTGATTTGAGGATATTGGTGCCTAGTCCTCCAGTAATTTAGGGTTATACGACGCCGGAATGCGAGGAAGTTTGCGAGGTATTCGTAGGCGAAATTGTGAGGTGCCTTCAGAAAGTTCAGAGAGCACAAGACATCAAGTCATTGCTTGCGATAAGTCTTGAAAGTTACTGTACATATATACACACTCACATACATACATACATGACATTTGGTGTTGGCTGCGGCCAGTTGCGTGCACAGTCTATGGTTGGATGTCAGTTTCGGCACTTCTACAACACGAATTTGTCGCTCAAGTGTATTTGTAATTGTAATTGCACGAATTTATTAAATTCGCTTCGACTAAAAAGTTTTTGGTAGTCAGAATATTAGAGGAAAAACAAAAACAAGGAGACGTCAACAGTTAGAAAAGTATCAAAACTGCGGCAGTCAGTAGACTAAAAAGCTCAAACTGTATGATGTGCTATGATTGTTTTAGAACAAATATTTGTACGTAAGTATATAAGTACGAGTACATATATTTGGAATTTTCTCATGGCAAGTTGTGTATTTCTCATTTTTGTTGTTATTATTGTGCATGCTCGCACACAAAACTTTTTCGATTACGAATTAATGAAATTTCCTCAATTTTACCTTAGCGTGTATTTTTTTGTTTTGCTTTTTTTTTTCATTATAACCATAATTTTGTTTCTCGCCACTTAGAGGCCAAACTTTGATGACTTATTAGCGGCAAAGTAGCGCTGAGATATGTTTGTGTGCATGCATGTATATGCACATTTAATAAAAAAATAAAATTTGTCAACTATTTTCCATATCGCCCATGCCCGGCTTCGGTTATTGGTTTAAATCTTAAAAAACACTTCACAATTACTTGACGCTGTCCATTCAAAAGCAACAAACAACAACATATTTACATCATACGCTAGCTAACAATTGCACTTGAAAAAGCCACGTAGCTTCTTTTTCCATTTTGCCAAGAAACGCCAACATTTTTTTCTGCTCCGCCTGCCTTTATTGCACATTTTCTAAGCGCGATTTTATTAGCTTTATGTGGAAATTGTGGCAAAGCAGTGGTCGTATTATTTATTTATTTCCATACTCTAGGGGTGCTAAATATTTCCGAAAATACTGACGTGAGCAAATTTAGTGGCTGCTACACGTTGACACCTTCATGTGACACATACATCTGTGTTCATAATAATAGCAGCGCAATGGCAATACAAGTTTTGACTATTCAAGTATTTTTTATTTAATGTGTTTTTATTTTTATTTTTTAATAAAATTATAGTTCATACTACAACAAAAACCACTGAAAGTAAAGTTTCCTACCTTGTACAAAAACAAAAAAATCTTTAAATTTTCATCAAAATATTAAACTTCTGCGTCAGAATTTTGCTAAAATATCAGAGTATGCAGTAGTGTGGCTCATGAATTAGTTATAAAATAAGTGCAAGTTTTAAGCGGCTAAAAAATATTTAATATATTTATTTTATGACGTCTTTTTGTATTTCATTCCATATAAAAATCATTTGAATATGGAAGAAAATGCGCAGAAACGTTTGCCAAGCAGTGGGAAGAACCAACTACAGATCCTATAAAATGCACTTTTTATATATAAAAGAACATAAAAAAGGACAGTCATCAAAACAAACAAAAAAAAGCAAAAACAAGACAGTCATCAAAAAAAAAAAAAAATATATATATAAAAGTAAAAAAATAAAAAAATAAACAATTAGGCAATGCTTTATTTTAGCCGTATAAAACTGGCACTTTGTTATACCAAAAATTCAATGGACTTCAGAACTGCTACCTGCACTACAACTTCATAATTTAGATGAGATGAGAATTTTTTTAATTTTTCAAACTTCAAAGTTTTATTTCCCATGTATTCACTGAAGAATATTCAATGAAGAATATTAAAAAAAAAAATAGTAATAATAAAAAATAATAATAAATATTCAAAAGAAAAAAAAAAAAAACCATTGCTCGCCACTGTACCATATGTACACTCGCTCTCCTCCTACCTCCATTTGTGGTGTGGCGTATTGTGGTTTAATTTTATGACAAAATATCTGCCAATAAAGCTCCTCGGTGTATACTTTGTCTCACACACCGAAGTGACTTCACTTCGTATGCCTGTTCCAATCATGTCGCCGTGCACCAATACGAGCGTATGCATATGTGTATGTATGTATATGTATGCAGGTGTTCAGGAATACATAGGTCCATGGAAATATTTTTCAATTTACGTCATTTATGCATAGTGTTTTGCGATCGAAGTGGAATTTGTGGTATTATTTTTGACATCGAAGGAGAAGAGAAGGCTGCTTTGTTGCCTTTAGGCCTTCCAGTAGTTGATATACCTACATATGAAAGCTGACTATCGCCAAAATATGGGTACAGCCGTTGCTGAGCACCTGCATGCCTCTCTACCGTCACATAAACTCAAATCAATTGGCCTGAAATGCTGTGTTTTTTTATTTATTTTTTATTCTAATCTTCGATGCTCCATTTCGCTGCTGTTATTTTGTTACATATTTTCTATTTGTTACTACAGATATGATATTATCACCTTAGGGACATTTGTTTTATGGCTTTGATGCACATTTTGAAAGTATTTCGTTTTCTATTTATCATTGGTATTGTTGGTTGTTTTTGTTGTTGTGCTTGTCATCACTTTCAACTTTTATTTATGATTTGCTTTATAGGATTGTCTCAAGGCACAAAAGTAAGCGTGTACTGATGTGGAGGTGTGTAAATGTGTGTGTGTGTGTGTGTTAGTTGCCATGGAATATTTGAAGAATTATCATCATTTATTTATTTGTTTACTTAGCAGAGTTGTTGCTGCAATTTTTGTTGACTTCACGAAAAATCCATTTATTTCAATCACGGTTTGATGATGGCTTGCTGCACAGTAGCGGACACTGAAATCCGGACACACATAAATCCACAAAATTTGTATTTTATTTTTGCATAACTGAGCCTATGTCGAAATGAGTTTTCGGAATGGATATATGTGTTATAATTTTTGATTATAATTTTTGCAATTGCGTCAAACATATTTGACACTTTTAAATTAGAGAGCTGCAGTACACAAACAGTCAAGCAATGGGGCGCATAACGGTCAAAATAAAGACTTACATCACTCAAAATATTTTTTGGTTTTTTTTTTCGATTTTGTTATTATGATTAAGTTATTCTAAAGCAAAATTGAGTAGTTAGTTTGTGCCTTTATTCAAATCCATAAGAAGACGACGAATTCCCCAGTTTTAATTACTTTTTTTTGTATGAAATTTCTTTATCTGTATTCTTTTATGTTTTTAAAGTGCTGCTACCACAAAAATCCACACTTTGTACAAAATTTACAAAAATTTAACAAATTACATAAAAAAATGTCAAATTTTTTACTCAGAATTTTTGTACAAAATTCTGCTAATGCAGTTTTATAGATCATTTTATAGTCTCCAAATTCTCATTGATTTTTGACAACTTATTTTTTCCGCTGAGGTCTTGAGCATTTTCTTTTCCATATAAAAAACTTTCGAATATGTGTTTTATATGACAGAAAATTCTCAACATTGTATGTAAAAAAAATTTTTTTTTTCGAAATTCAACGCCATTTATGAACGACTTCAAGTTTTCAAGAGAATTTATTTCTGTTCTTTTGAGTTCAAGTGCTGTGAATTTTGTAAAAAGTTAGGAGCTTTCAGTAATATGGATTTTGTTGAAGAATGCACTAAGCTTTTGAGAAAACATAGAAAAAATTAGATGCATTTTTCTTAGCTCTAGCTAAAATGAAATTCCAAAAATCTATGGAACATTTGGCAAAAATTGTAATTTATATATTAAACAAGTTTTCCAAATTAAAGTATATTCTATAGCAATATTTTTGGTGCTTGGATGTTAGAAGAAAAATTCCAACAAACCATTCCGAATCTAACTTTAGCTCTGATTTTGCGATAGATGCAGTTTTTCTGACGTAAAGTTGAAATTTTCGTTTTCGCGCATTTTCTAATTTGTTTTTGTGATTCAGTATTCTTCCATTTTTTTCACGACCGCACTTTGAAATAATGACAAAAAGAGGTATGTGAACTAAGTGAGCAAGTAAAACAAAGTTTGAAGTCAGCCCTTGCCGTTGAAATTCAACTGTAATTGACCGCTACAAATATGCCCGGATTTCAGTGTCGGCCACTGTACGTACTATATGTATGCAAACAAATTGAATTTGCGTGAGTATTTGTCATATGCCCTTATTGTATTCGGATTAAAATGCCAATATTATTTGCCATTGACATCAAAAATGGCTCAAAATCGCAGTAAGAATTTAGTGTTTAATTCCCTTGAAACGAATTCGTTTTGATGTTGCGCAACAGCCATACATACCGGGACTACTATTTAAGTTTTGAGATGGAAAAGTAAAAAAATAAATATTTGTAACTGAAATTGGTTCATGAAAAGCGTTATATTTTTGATGCGATCCAAGGAACTGTCGAGGCGTTCTTTTCCCAATCGAGGTAATTAGAAAATTTGTGGTTTGAATGCATCAGTCGATGCTTAAGAAGTCGAGAAAAGTTTAGTTCGCATAGGAATTTTGTTCAGAACTGTATGGCATATGAGCCATCAATTCATCGTTGTGAATGTTGAACAATTCACTTAATAAAGCTTACATTGTCGCGTTACTGAACGATATTTGTCTTCTGCGATGAGTTTCGCTTATTTTTTCAACTAGTTCTTGCAAACAAATGACTTGATCGAGTTATTAAAAAAGAAAACAAACAAATGAATATGGGTTTGGAAGTATTTTCCGCACGACTTGACCCGTCTTGAAAGACCCATACCAGCAGTCGAATGTTGTTTAGGTGCGCATTCATATTTCAGTATCAATTAGCGCATATCATCGACTATATCCGGCGCAACAACTGATTTTGGACGACGCTCACAAAATTCGTTCTGTAATGACAAAAAAGTATATGACTCGGAAGAATATATAAATAGTACTGTCTATGAATATGTTTAATTAATGAATAGATGTTGCATAAACTGAGCGGGTGACTAAATATAGGCAGATGAAAAAAAAAATTTCGGGTGAAATGTTTTCAAAATTTGTAACTTTTTTAGATGTCGCAGAAAGAAAGAGAAAAATCTGTTCTTAAAAAATTAACAGCCTATATCTTCCAGAAGTTCGAAAATATTCCAAAACGTTTTTTGCGCACAAATATCTCTGAACAGTTTTGAATACTTTTCTTTTTTAGTTTTATTAATATTTTATAAAGCATCGCTCATTCTACAGAAAATATCAAATAAATCATACCGCAATATTTATAAAACTTCGACAACTTTCATCAAAACCTCATAAAAAGTTTGTTTAATATTTGGAAAATTTCTGAATATGCAGAAAATTCTGAATATGCGGGGACGGACTTTTTGCCGTCGGTTATTTTTACGGCAGCAAAATAATTAGATTCATTTCTATTTTCTCCGACGGGTTGAAGACTCGCGGTTGCTTTTCTGATTGCTTGATGACAATTTATTTGGTGGCAAGCTACAGCAGGCAAATAGCAATCAAATAATATTAGATTCGATGCTCAAGAAACCCTACAAATTATCAGTAACTTAGAAAGAAGTTTTTTGTATCAATGAGCTCCAACGAGTTGCTCCACAAATACAGCAAACAAAACCATTAAACCGGCCGCATTTTCGGACGAAAGTGGATCAGCTGATCACCACCCGTTAACCCGTTATCCACTGTCCCGCTGCGGGGACTGTTCCGGGCTTTACATCGAAAAATCAGCCGATCGCTGATAGTCGGTTAACGGTCTGATGTTGATCACAGCTTCGCAATTCGTTTCGGCATTTTGAACATACATAACAAATACATAATAATACATAAAGAACTTCCAGAAATTCATGTACTGAAACATCCATAAGTACGTGAAAAATTGGGGAGAGAAAAAGTACTTTGTCTTCCAATAAATAAAATCCAATATAAATTAAATAGATTTTGCTTACCTAACAAAAATTTGTCGTACTTTATTTATTTTGAAAAAAAAAAATGTAAGCAAAAACCAAAAAAAAACTCGTGTAAGCAGCTACATGCAGCATGTGGTAATGAGTTTTTGTACAAACAGTATAGATGATACGGAGAATCACTGCAAAAATAGTACAGCCAAAAAAAAAGATGGTAGAAATATTCACAAAAATACATGCATACACACCCATGTGCATGTGTTGCTTTGTTAGTGTGCACAATCTGTGGTCATGTCCAATGTGGCTACGACATATTTTGACATGTCACGCAAATATTTGTATTTTATTTCATTAGGTTTTTATTACTATTTATGCTACTGTTTTCTATTTAATGTCGGCATACCACTACAGCTAATGAGTAGCATATGCTTTGTAATATTAGCAGCTATGGCGGCCAACCACATATAAATGCCTATATACAATAGTATTACAAATTACACGCACTTAATGCAAATTTTAACTTGTTAGCACTTGTTAGTTTCAATTTTCAATGCCAACAATAATAACACACTTTCAATGCTGCTAACCATATGGTAATTTTATACACAACATAGGCAATAAATAATTAAATTTCATATTAGTATGAGACACCATGTTTCGTCTGCTTGCTATTAAATCAGAATTATTTGGTACCCACCACACATGGAAGGCAGTAGTTGTGTTACTCGAGATAAGTAAGTCACAGGCACTGCGCCAGACTCAAGAGGAGGTGTCTCTGAAATGCCACCATCTCAGATCAGCGTCTCATAAACAACGTAGGTGTATTTGTAATGCATGTCACCCGTAATTATTTCATGTCCGTCTCGGCAAATGCTTCTTCTGCCGCCTGCACCGACTCTTCGTTGTCTCAACGCCACACTCAGTACATATCTTGTAATTCGTCATTCATTCGCATGCTTGTACAATACGTACTGTGTAGTTGTAATAAAAAGTTGCCATCTTGGCCGAACTATGAGCTTAGCTCCTTCACAGTCATTCACTATGTGCTGGCTGGTTGATGTTAGCACTGAAAACGATACTAATTATGAAACTTGTGGAAATAAACTGTTCGCCAGAGTCTTACGAGTATGACACCAAAGGCCCAACCGCCTGCACATCTGCTCAATGTCGAAATTTCTTTAAGTGCCTGTGAGTCATCTGTGGGTGCATGTTAAATAAATGAAAATATCTAAAACCTCGTCAAAGCTTAGCAATCATGATGGGTATGTGTGCAGCCGGTTATTGAAGGTTACGTATACGCCATGTGGTGTCAAGTTAAGCAAGCCACCTGGCAGAGCACAAGTAAAGCAAAAGCAATACAGAATAGCATAATGTATCAGACGGGTCGGCGACTGTTGGAACTGACGGTAGCAGCGGTTACTGCATTTCGGTTCAGGTGCGCGGCAGCACCCTCTTTTCGGGCGTTTGCTGACTGCCGCTGTCACCATTCTCACGCTCCGTCACAACGAGTTCCTCCTATTTACCATCTGCATACATCACTGCACACTCACAACTTTTTTCTTTATACCCTCTGCAGTGTTTGCACAGGCATGGCACCAGGCATCTATATCCATATGCACTTAGTCACATATGCATGCATGCATGTATGTATGTGCTCGTATGCATGTATGCACATAAAAGCGTATACTTGTAGACGGGAAATGTGAGGTGAGCCATTTCAAACACATTCACATACTATATGTGTGACTATGAAATCTGAGCACGCAGCTGATTTCATTAACAAAAGTTCGGCATGAGCGCTTTGGTGCAACGGTGTTGGCAACTTCTAAAAGTGCAGAACCCAAGCAGCGCTTAAGGATACACAAAAACTAAAGTACATTTGAAAAATCGAGCAATACGTATGCATTTGCATCGGTGTGTGTGGTGAAGTGTGTTGTTGCTTTTTTTCCGTAGCATAAGTTTAGTGCAAAATTAATTTGTAGAAAGGAACTTGTCGAAAACTTCTACTGCATGTGCTGCAATAAGCAAGAGCATCTATACCATATGCATGCTCATATGTGAGTGTGTGTGTTTATATTGGTGAGAGGAAATGTTGATGAGCGAATGACTGGGTAAAGCAAGCGCTTGGCTACGATTGAAAAGACGCTCAAATCGACGCCTCGCTGTGATATTGACAGGTAGGCGAAGTCTGCTTTTAGGAGTGAGCTTTAAGTAGGCGCGTTCTGCGCTTAACTGGCGCATGTAAATAAATTGAAGTCTGAGGCTTAAGTTGCTGAATGTGGGCCATATGAGTTTTTCATGTTTCAATAAATCACGCGTTCGCGTTCTATGCCTTTTTTTGTTATTTGAAAGATTTTTTGTTTTTTGTTTTTTTTTAGTGCTAAAAGGCTGTGTGCGTGCTGCCTTTGATAAGCATGCGCTGAGATGCATATTCACGTTTGTTAGTGAAAATGCTTCGTAATGAGTGCGTGAGGTAAAGCAAGAAATGCATGAGCAAAATTTAGTCAAGTGGTTTGGAACGAATTTTGAATGTCTGCTGAATTATGATTACCTGCGTTCTGTGCTGGCTCCTGATTGGAAATTTGGAGATTTTTGGCAATAAGTTAGAAAGCCATTTAAAAACTTGTTATATTTTCAATGACTAGGACAATTCACGGAGGTTTAAGAACTATGAATGCATACAAACATAATTAATTTAAATTTTATGTGCAGCAAAATTTTGCTTAGACTAAGCTGTCGAATATATTTTGTTGGGATAGTAGTATTTGATAATGCAGTCAGATTGTAGTAATAATAATAATAAGTTGTTTTTATCATTATCAAAATCCAACAACTGCTCTTCTTCCGTCCAGCTGACACGAAGGGCGGAGTCCGCTGACGTACGAATCATTTTCGTTTTGGTGCTGGACAAAGGAGGAAATTAAAATTATATAGTACATGCAAATTACTGTTAGCGCTTCACGTCTATTTTAGCCTATCCTTACGAAGTAAACAACAACTACATTTCCCAGAGAATGAATGTTTTACCAAAAACACAAAATGGTCTTACAGTACCAGAACCTCTAAAAAACTTGGAAACAATTCATAAGAAAAAGTACAGCATATCGCACCCTAAATACAAAAGGGGCACAACTCAAAATTTTTCACACTCGAGCTTGACTTGTTTACAGTAGCACAGAAAACAAACTATGTGACATATCACGCTGAAATTTGCCATGTAAGCTTATAACAGTCCTACCAAAAAACAAAAAAATTATTTTTGCCATATGTCATCCGCGGACCGTTTTATTGATAACGTCTCGCTCATATTTGAGCACAAGGTACATTTTGAGTTGTGACCCTTTTGTATTTAGGGTGCGATATATAATAATAAATGTAGGAAAACGAATGAATTGCGTTTTAAATTAAAAACACAAAAAAATGGTGTGAAAAAAAGTGTTTTTAATTAAACGCATAAAAAATGGTGTGAAGTAAAAAATTGGCCATTCATATAATTGGGAAATTAGTTTATTTTTAAATAATTAAAATACTTTTAAAGGTATTATTTATTTATTAATATTTAAAAATTATAAGTAATGAGGGCGCTAGCAGCCAGGGCAATCGGCACTTCTAAAAGTATGAGATGCTCCAATAACTTATTATTAATTAAATGCAAAATTCACCAGTAATTAGAGAGTCCTAATACTATTAGTCGCGTGATATATTTCAAACTGTTTCAAATGTTAAAAATTTAATTTTTTCCTAGAGTGCTTTAATTGTGGATTGATGCGCAATTTTACCGCTTGGTATAACCTTTTAGGAATATTTCCAATATCTACTACAGTATTTAAATACAAAAAAAAAAAAAAATTTTTATATATCCTGTGGACTCAGGTTATTTCTAGATATTTCCATAAAGTTCTGGTAAAAAAGGCGTATGAGGTTTTTGGTCATGCTTTGTTTAGAAAACTCTCTGTAGTGTTACTTTTATGTAAAGCTCGATAACTTTTCTTGATAAATGTGTTAGAATGATTTTAAGAATTTTATGATGTTTCGCGGAAAATAAGTATAGTCTGTAGAGAGTTCTTTAAAGTTACTAAATTTTATAGCAAGTGATTGAAGTATTCTAATCAGAACTTCAGTGTAACTATTAATTTGAATATGTTTTAAAGAAGTACCGAAAAATTTTTATATGGTTTTTAGAGTGCCCTATATTCCTAAAATTACTCTTACAATTTAATAATTTTTTAATAAATAAAAAACAAAATATTTTGAGTGATACAAATCTTTAATTTGACCTTTACGCGCTCCATTGTATGCTCCAGCTGCAGCTTCCTATTTCAGAAGTGTCAAATATGATTGCCAATTGAATGGCGTCGTAATTTGCAAAAAGTACAGATGTTCTCTTAGAGTGATTAATTTTGTGCCACCTTGTATAAGGTAGGGTGGCTTATTAAATCATATTGATGAAGGTTATCCTAGTTTAGTTCTTGCAAAATGAGTACTTAAATCCCGAAATATCGCTATTGTAATAACTGGTACCGAAAATATCGGGATTGTAAACATCTAAAAAATTGCGCCACTGCGTTTTTATTTGTTTTCAATAATTTACAAAATCTTTTTTATGCAAAAGGTAACCCAAAGTTA
This sequence comes from Anastrepha fraterculus, assembly GCA_037575425.1. NCBI lineage: Eukaryota > Metazoa > Arthropoda > Insecta > Diptera > Tephritidae > Anastrepha > Anastrepha fraterculus. The sequence goes on from JAYXIM010002638.1 coordinate 177,934, forward strand.
TATAAGTTTAGCTAGTAAATTTTTTCAGTGGTCATAATTTAATTAATGTAGACTGTATTCCTGACGCATTAAAATTTTCATCAAAATGAAAAACTCATCTTGCATACTTTGAGGCACAAAAACAGCACCACTTTTACCAACCTTTTATTTAAAATGTTTTCTGCTATCGAATCTCAGTAATATCTCCATTTTTGTTATCGACCAATCACCTCAGCTGAGTCGCTAAATAAAATTAGTAGAATATTTCCAATTTCACTGCGCTTGTTAATTTGTCCTCTTCTTTCAATCCTTTAAAAGTCTAACCTCTTTTTTCTTGCATTTTCTTAAAGCTTTTAGTTTTCCGCTCCATCTTCGCCTCTTGCAACGGCTGCCTGTTTGTGTTTTTTTTTTCTTTGCTTGTTGCCTTTCTGCAGACATAAAGTCGATAAAGCTATTAAATATTTGTTCCAACAGCTTTCAAATTGGTATAAAATGCCGGTATTACATCATAAAAGAGCTGATGTGAAAAATTGTTGCATGCCACCTGGCGCCTACCAACGCACAGCGTAGCGAAAGCAAATGTGCACATAGTGCATAAAATGACAGTTTGACGGTTTCACGATGTAAAATAATATTATTTCAATTTGTAGATACACAAGTGGCGGCACCTTTCAATAGAAAATAGTATAAAGTTAAAATAAAAAAGGGCTTATCGCCGCGAATTAAAGGGAAATCTTAAGCTTGTGATTTAGCAGACAGTGTTTTTTATCTATTTTATTTAAAAAATGTTTTTTTTTTTGTACAATTGTTCTATAATAATTTTAGCAATGTGAATGTGAATTCCGCGTTTTAGTTACCTTTAAGAGCACTCAATTTGCTAACACACGCATTCAACTTGGCTGCACCTTGGCCAATGGCACAACGGAAACAGACAATTCAAATGTCTTTGTTCCATTCCCTTTGGTGATATGGAGAATTTCTGGTTCTGTCCGGCTGTCTGTCGTTGACAATTATTTGTCTGTTTCATCATCTTCGCATAACCCAATGTCGCTAGCTGCGGAAGCTTATATGTTTGCTGTTGTTTTTGCATCTACATCATTGTCACCTCGGTGAATAGTGCGCTCCCAGCCATGCTCCTTCTCACACACTCTAGCATTGTGTGTGTCGGTGTGTGTGTGCAAACTTTTTACCGTTTGCCTAGCTCACATTGAGCAATTTTCTGATGAGTTGTGCAATACTTGCATTTCCTTGATTTTCTCACAAATTTTTGCTTTTCCACAATGCAAAGAGACGCTGCTGAAAAAATATTTGCCGTCTTGCTGTCAACCCATTGGTTTGCACCGCCGTCTGCACTTTGTTTGGATGCTTCCATGCATGTGTGTGTGTGTGTGTGTGTTTGGGTGTTAAAGTGTTTCAATATTGCACCAATATTTTTATTTCTATTCCTTCCTGTCTTCCTTAGCATTACTTACCGTTGGCGTCAATTTGCTTTTTTTCTAGTTTTTTTCACCTTTTTTCCATTTGTTTTTTGTTTTACTTTCTTAACCAGTTCTTTTTGTCAGCAACTCTTGCCATTGTTGGCATTTCTCGTGTGTCTTTCTGACTGACAAATGTATTTGCTGCTTCATCATTTGCGCCAACAACAAGAAGCCAAGCACTCACTCAACTACTTGATTTTCTTCTACATTTTTATTTTTGTAATTCTTACTGTCTTTTTGCAATGCGCCGCAGCTCAGCTGATTCGTGCAAATTTTCACAATTCTCAAATGCATCCGTTTCACGACTTGTTGGTTGTGCTGCTATTGCTCCAAATGCTAAAGCTATTGTTATTACAATATATGTGTATACGTATAGTTGTTGTTGCTGTCAATGCTTTTCTCCATTCTTCTGGCTGGACAACTTTCTGAGCTTGCAACGACGATATTTTGCATTTTTTCTCTCAATGTGTGCACCATTCAAATGCTGTGAATTCTTTATTTGAGCTGCTTATTCAGTCTTCACTCTTTCTAGTTTTTCAGATTTTCTTCCTTGTTTAGCTTTGGTTTTTAGTTTTTTTTTTGTTTGTGAAAATATTGGGTTTATTTGTCGCGCTGAGTAGTCGTGGCTTCGTTGGTAGTCCCCTTTTAGTGCATAGAATGAATGCCGTTCGTTAGAAACAAGAAACAACGTCACCGAACTGTGGTCGTCTTTCTCATGGTTTTAAATAGATTGTAGTCGTGGTGCTGCCTTGTTTGTTTTGCTGTTTGACATTTGGTGTCTGACATTTAATTGCGAGACAGTTTGACATACGGAAGATGTCCAAGACCAGAGTTTTATTGTCTTCAAGTTGAGCGAAATATTTCTTTAATCCTTAAGAAATGGCTATAATTTATTTAAAAGAAAATTCTTTCTCAACCGAAGTCATGGCTGCGCAAGCTAGTAGTTATGCAGTGGTAAAAAGTATAAATTATAAAATAAATTTATGGACGACTTCAAGAATGCGGAGTCGTGAGTGCTACACCTGTTGTTATTATTTTTAGACCATTGGCAACCCTATGCCAAAATGTGTCTATATTAAATCTTCTTCAAAATTTTATATTTAACAACATGAAGCAGATATGTAATTGAGTTGAAGCGTTTTGATAAGGCTCTTTTATTCTTTGAGGCATGGTAACTCTATTTTAAAATATTATTTGGCTAAATTGCTCTTGAATACCTTACCTTCAATAAGCAGGTTGCAATATTTTAAAGAAGTTACACTTAATTCATATAATTATTTAATAGGTGGTAACCCTATTCCAAAATATTTTGGAGTTATACCTTTCACCAACAGCTCTTTTTCAAAATTTTTTATGTTTAAGTCTTTCTCGTTCGATACCAATATTGCAAATTATGCGAACATTTTATCAGCCACATTTTAATTATTGATTATTTAAAGTTTTTCGGATAGTCGATGCAGCGCGGTATGCAAGAGTTCGAAAAAATATGGAAATTTTATTTATGTGATGTTAAGAAAATTAATCGAAAAAATATAATTAATCGGTTTTCATTTCTTTGTAATGAATATTTACATCAAGGTTATTTAGTCAACTGTGACGAAAAATTACATCATTTGTGATTGGTCATATGTGATGAATAATTACTTCATCGGTGCCTACAAAGAATCATTGGAGTAAGCTGCACAACTGTAAGTCGAATTTGTTGAAAAATCCATACATTAGAGCAAGATACAAAATGTACATACATACATACACATGTACACAAACGTCTCTAGCAGTTTTTTCACAGTTGCATGAAGAATGTGGCAGCAACTTTGCTCTGAGCATTGTCGAATATTTTGATCGGTCAAATGTTTGTCATTGTGCATGAAGGGTATTGAGATATTTGCATTTTTTTACATATTAAATCAATTTTAATCTTTTCAGTCGGCGACAACCCTATTTTACATTAATTTTATTCTTTCGAATGGGTGGCTGTCTTACTCAAAAACATAACTATTTAAACTTTCTTGGACACTATTCAGTTAAAAAAAGACTGCAGTATAATTTTCTGCTTTGTTGGAAAGCCCACCATTTCTGTCCTCAAGAAATCTGTTTTCGAATACAGCGTTTAAAGTCCATTGGTTGAATACTTTTCTGATTTGTGGTATAACATGCATATGCATGTAAAATTATTTTTCTTTTTTACATTTTTTGTAAAATTTGATGGGTCTTTCCACTTATATTGGGTTTAGAAGATATTTATCCCTCCGTACTATCAATAATCGGTAGTCACTTTAGTGATTACATTGTCACGCACTCAGCTGGTTATTGCACCAAACGAAAATTTTTTTCTTAAGATTGAGTCATAAGTAAGAAAGTAATTTCTCCCATTTTCGGAATTTGCCTCCTAAATTGAGATATGGGCCTTCGAAGTTCAAAGTAAGCGCCTTGGTAAAAAATTATTTAATATTAATGTCTCTCAGTAACTATAAAAGGAAAAATGTGGTCTTGGTCCACTTATTCCATCTATTGAAATATCATATCACTTTTTCGGAGAGAATTGTGTTATAGATGCTATAGAAGGGGTCAACGATCAGATCTTCTAAAAATTAAAAACCCTATATTTTGGGGCAAACTTCGAAAATTGGAGAAATTACTTTTTACAATACTTACTTAAAACTTTTTACTTAAAAAAATTTGATTTCGCCGTTGGTTATTAACATCTAGTAATATCTTAATTAGTATTTATTTATTTTTTTATTTGTTTATGTATTTATTTATTTATTTAATTATTGTTTATTTTTATTTATTTGTTTATTTATTTATTTATTTATAACCGTTTCAACGCATTTCATCTTCACGAAAAGGATGTTGCAGTGGTTGTGTTTGAAGTCTAATGGATAAGTTGGTGTCGACTCACCTAAAGCTTCGTCGAGCTCCACCACTCTGATAAAGCATAATTTTAACATTTCTTAAGACTAATCGACCTGCTGCTTAAAATTAACTCACGTTAAGGACTTTTATATATGAATTTTTATATATTTTTTTTATTTTCGGCAACTGACCCTAGTATGATTTCGCTTTAGGTTTTCATTGACTTGACCTTATTTGCGTTGTTATAGCTACCACAAATTTATTTTCCATCAACCAAAATTTATACCTTACCCTACTTTTCTCCGCTTCTACCTACGGCAATGTGGTACGCCTCCCACCATCCATCGCAATACCCATTTTACTTCCAGGCAATTGAGTGTCCTATTTCAAGTTTAATCGTTACCCATCGATTTGTCACCGTTTGGTTCATTCCATATACACCTTTGCTGTGCATTTTGTTCCCTACACTTTTTATAACTGTCTGGTGACAACTTCAATATATGTGCATACATGCAAAACTGTGAAAAAGAGGCAAAATGAAAGTGAAAACTCAACCTTCTTTACCAATATCATATATCACAAGAGTGTGCTGGCCTGTCCTAACTTTTTACCTATCAAAGCGCACATAAGTTGTCTTTCGCTAAAAGTTTTTGTTACCTTCCACTACTACCACGACCACCACTTTATTACGTATGTCCTTCGTGCAATGCATGCTGCTAATATAGTGTCATCAATTTATTGCCTTTCTTCTATTCTGCCACATGCCCGCCAGCCAAACAGACGTACATACACTTGTAGAAGAGGAAGAATGTTGTACAGTATATATGCTCAAGGTGTGCTGGGGATCCCGTAATTTGGCTGATTTGTTCCGAAGATTTCAAGATTAAGTGATTTAAAACCCGTTATAACGTATTACCTCTGTCAAGTTAAAAGAGTGGAAAATGTGCCATAAAATTTATTTAAAAAGTTAATTTGCATTCAAACTTCAAAATTTCGACTAAAAAAGTTTTTATTTTTTTTTTAAAACTTATCGTTGGATAAATATATCTCTGTAAAAATTTTTACGTAGAGATGCATAGTAAATTGTGAACACGGAATTCGTTTTTCTGAACATTTTGATGCGTTTGATTCTGATACTATTGCAGCAAATAAGCGATGTACAACACATGCCAACAAAATAGTAGGTTCTTCGTCGGCGGTTTTTATGTGCAAAAATTTAGTTGACGGTTAAAAGACTCAACTCTAAATGCTTTGTTATTTTTACAAAATCTTATTAAATTTAAAAAATCACTGCCTGACTATTGCCATGATTTTATAAATGTCTTCGTCGACTGGCCTTACAGGAACGGAGTCATGAGAACACTGCTTTTTTGTTTAATGGGATGCTTTTATTGAGTATATAAACGGTGAAGGCTGCTTTTGCCTGCCTGCTCTGCCAATGCAGTAAGCCAGTATATAGCCTATTCAGCTGTAATTTTCAGCAATGTCGCACTAAAATTTTCAGTAAAAAAAATGTATTGCGAATATTGCATGTCTACTAAGTTTGTACTGAATTGAAGAAAATTATATTCCATAACTTATCCCGAAATTCCGGGTTTAGATAAAAATAATCAATTAGAGATTATATATTATATAATATGCGGACTACCGCTGACTGGAGCATCCCTAAAGATCCCGAAATACGTGGCTACTACGTTCCGTTCGGAACAAAAGGAATGAATGTTGATGAATCCTGAAATATCGGGATTACATAGAAAATCCAGAAATATAGGGATCAGCAGTTACTGTCATCCCAATATACACATAACTGTAAATATGTCGAATTGAAATTTGTCGGTTCGTATTTTGCCATATTTTACCGCTTCCTTGTTTCTTTGCCTTCAGTTGATTTGTCTGTATAAGAAAATATGTATCTGTACCAATCGTTGCATTTGCTGTTGATCTTTCACTCATCATGCTTGTAGCTGCTCTACATACACCATATGGCATACGTGCGCTGCTATACACTACGGCTAAATTCCTTTAGCCTCTTTCCTTTCGTTATTTATCGTTAAATTATTCATACGAGTTTTGCAGTTCACTTCACCTTTTCCCAAGCGTTGCCATACACATTCCAACAAATGTACGCACCTATCAGTGCCTTACTTATCGTCGCTCCCCTTAACTTGGTGTACGTACGTACACTTTATGCCATGTGAGCGGTTGTCTGCTGGACTCTCTAGTGTTGACCAGTGCGCTGTTCGCAGTACATTTACGCAACATTTCGTTGCTAATGGCCAAGTGCGTAAAATTGCTGGGAAAATTACTGTGCGAGTGTGAGGCGTTAAAGCACACAAACTGATGCCCAACGTGTGATGGCTAGAGCACGACACATCGGATGGAGTGGTAGAACTGTCGAAATTTGCTGGACAACAGAATACGACTTGAAAGGCGTAGGTGTAGGTGCAACCGACTTGGATGCTGCCTTTGCATCACCAACTTCATAAGATAAGCATCTCTGGAATGTTGCATATTGATGTGATTTTCCACTTATCCCTGTACACACACACACACACACATGCAGGCAGATTAACATTTGTATTCATGTGTGCTTGGTGTTTCTTTACTGCTGCTGTCACCATACTGGCCTAGGAGCCACACAACGCCACCGCCAGGCAGTGTGTAAAGCGATTTATGTAAGGATCAATCTCGCTATAGTACAAGCATTACCGAAGGTAGTGAATGAGGAAATTGCTCAACATCGGTTTGACGCTTGAGGCATGCATTCATCATTTGCATTTCGATTTTGGTTTCGATTTGGTTTGATGTACGATTCTGAATTATATTTGGATGTCGTCTCGGATGTGCACATTCAATTCACTCGCTATCGAATTTACTATTTGTATTTGTATTTGTATGCAAAATACATGTGTATGTAGGTATGTAGGTGGGTGCGCTTGTAATCATTTGTATTGGCAGAATTATTAATCCGGGCTAAATATGATGAATTTGCGTAGGAAACACACACTAAGCAACTGCCAAATATAACCGCATGCAAACACGTAAGATATCTCAAGCAAACGTATGTATGTGTATATGGATTTGTATATTTCTGTGTTTGAATGAGTGATGTACATATATCTTGCCAGCAATGTGGAGGCACCGGAAGGCAACAGACAGCATGCCGAAATTGCTACAAGGATATATGTCCGCCTTAAAGTTGTGGTGGCAATTATTTTGTTTGTACCCGTATGTATGTATGTTGGTACGTATCATGTATGCATGTATGTGTGTTCATTTTGCCTTGTGCGTATGGGTATGTGTTGAGAGCATGTTTGTTGTGATGAATAGCTTTGTGGATGAATCTGGATTTGTGTTGCTGCCCTGAAGAAGTGAGCAGCTTTATTGGCCGAATGGAGTAGTTATAATAGCTTATATGGATGCAAATTGAATCGGAGATTTGTGTGTCAATTTTTGCTGTAATGGGAAAATACCAGGCGGCGAAAGTTTGTATAATTAATGGATTGCAATTTTTAATAAAGCTAATGCAGCTTATTTTTAAATAGAATTGAGAGAGATTTCCGTGTATTGATAACGCTACTGGAACACTGTTTGAAATATTTGAAAGCCAGCTAATTGAAAAAAACTATTTTATTTTTATTAAAACTGATTTGATTTAAACACATTGAATATATGATTCTAGCGAAATCCTATACATTTCGAAAGAAGGAACTGTAGAACTTTAGTTGGTGTTCCAACAGGGCACTGCCTAGTTACAGCGTCTGCTCACAAGCAAAATTTAACTCTTAACGATGCTTGCAGGAAATGTAATGAGCCGGGGACAAGAGAAACCCTGGCTCATCGTCTATGCTACTGACAGGCTCTCTCGGAAAGTAGGTTATGCTACCTGGCTGCTGCTCAGTTTTGAAAGACTAGAATATATCCTTGAATTGGAGCGAACAGTACGTGCATCGCTCAAGGCACATTTTCGTTAAAATAGGACTTTGAGCTGGTATCGCTAAAAACCAAAAACCAAACTGCGTGAGTTCAGCCAGCCAGTATAACCTTACCTAGCCTATATCGCTTCGTTTATAAAACGGTTGAATTATTAATATTGGGGGTGCCTCACAAACCCTGAGAATCAAAACAAAATTTTAAGTAAATAAATGGTACGCCGTAGTCGAATGGGTTGGTGCGTGACTCCCATTCGGAAATCAGAGAGAACGTAGGTTCGAATCTTAGTGAAAGACCAAAATGACGAAAAAGGGTTTTCTAATAGCGGTCGCGCCCCGGCAGGCAATGGCAAACCTCCGAGTGTATTCCTACTATGAAATAGCTGCAAAAAAATATCTGCCGGAAGTGGCCACACTGCGTTGGGTATTTTGACATATTAACAAGTTTTTGCATTTTACTTTACTTTCGTTTTTAATTTCAATTAATTTTTTATTAAAATATACAGGGTCCGCCATATAACTTTACGGAATTAAAAATGCTATAAAAAAGAAACTACTCAATATTTTTCCAAACGTTTTTTTTTATTTTGAAGTACAATCCTTCTGATTAATGATGGAACACAACTTCACTCATATGGCTCTTGGCTAGGACTTTGTACGGCGTCATACCAAGGTCTTTACGCAAAATTCGTCTCAATGATGTCTCAGAAATGTCCAATTGTTGAGAACGACGGTGAACTGATGTTCCTGGTGATTCACGAACACTCTCGGCCACAGCAGCAATATTTTCGGGTGTACGCACGGTTTTTGGTCGGTCACGCGTTGGTTTGTCAATAAGCAACCCAGTTTCTCTTACTTTTTTCGCAAAGTAACGCACATACGCTTCATTCGGTGCTTTTCTTCTTCCCATTGCCGTACGTAATTTTCGTACACATTCTGCAATATTACCATGATTTTCAAAGTAATGTCGCAATATTTCCCAGCGTTCTTTGAGCGTATACACACCAATTTTCGTTCAGCGGAAGAATAAAACTACTTTTCTGTCAAATCAGATGACAGCTAAGTGTTACCATTCTTCAAATAATACCTAGTTCAAATCCGTAACGATAGATGGCGGGCCCTATAGTTCCTTCTATTACAAATACCATATAATTCTAAATTTCAAATTCTGTAGACGATTTAAAACACTGGACAAACTTTCATAAAAATTTCAAAACTTTTAATCAGATTTTTGTTTTTAAAGCGCATCACCGTATAGGGGAAACTTGTAAAAATCACCAACCGTCCTGAAGCGACTGGGGTATACATTTTTTGGTTGGCTCTTGCATCCCAACTGCAGCCAGCCTATTCCTTGTTCATTGTGTAAAAACTTTTGGCGTTTGTAGCCATGCCTCAACCACTTCATAGCTCCAATATCGCCCCTACGCCTTGTACTCCAAAATGAAGTCGCATGGTATGGAGGTCAACGAAATGCGAAGTTGTATGAGTTGCGTAGAGTTGCAGGGAAACGATGCACTGTGTGATAGTCCATATTTTAATTTTGCTATTAACGTAATGGAGCGCTTCTATATCCAGTGTTTGAATGATTGATAAAAAGTGAATTGAACATTTTGTCAAAATTCAATTATTTGGAGATTTCTTCGATGTAGAAATTATTATCTTCGATTTTTTTTTGTTTTTATAATGTTTCTTTGTTTTTTTTTAATTTGTTAGAATAAAATACTTAATAAATTTTTGTTTTTATAAGATTTTAATTTCTTGAAACTGAGATTTTCTTCTTATTTTTGTGTTAATAGCTGAGTCTATTCTACGCTCAGTTTCACAATGAGATTCGCACAACTTTCGAGTTATCTGAGGGGAGTATTTTTCAAAAAAAGTTTTTTCTCAAAAAATGTTAAGCAAAGAAGCAAAAAAATTGTAAATGTACAATAACTTTTTCCCACAAAACGAAAAAAAGAAATTTGTACATATTTTTATCCTAAAATATTAAAACAAAAAAAAACACAATCTGTAAAAATGTTGAAAGGAACCGAATATATTTCACTTTAAAAAAGTCTATGAAAATTAGAGTTTGCTTTTCGGGAGCTTACCTGTTTATTTCTTGTTATGCTCAGTCCTACAAATAAATCAATTTTTAGAAGAATTTGCCGTATCAAGTGATTCTATCGTTTGAGATGGAATCGCGTAGCTGGTTTGTGCCTTGTTGACATGGAATTACACCTCGTATAGCGATTACTGCAAAAATTCTATATTTATTTATTTATTTATAATAGGCGCGTACACCCTTTTTGGGTGTTTGGCCGAGCTCCTCCTCATATTTGTGGTGTGCGCCTTGATGTTGTTCCACAAATGGAGGGACCTACAGTTTCAAGCCGACTCCGAACGGCAGATATTTTTATGTGGAGCTTTTTCATGGCAGAAATACACTCGGAGGTTTGCCATTGCCTGCCGAGGGGCGACCGCTATTAAAAAAATGTTTTTCTTAATTTAGGTGTTTCACCGAGATTCCAACCGACGTTCTCTCTGTGAATTCCGAATGGTAGTCTATATACTTATGGAAAAAATGCATACCATAGAAAAGTAAAGCATTTAGTTCTTTGGAATAGTTCTTAGGTTACCTGGGTACAATTTTGTTCTTTTGGAGAAACCACTGCATTTATATAGATAAAAAGGTCTGCAAATACCATTTTGTTAAATATATTCAATCTGACGTCGATTATCTCTTATCTGCGTGAAAATATTTTTTTTTGTAAAACTAGTTTTTCGTTCTTCTAAATATGATCTCAGTCGGTGTGCAAATATGATTTTTAGAAAAAATATTAACTGTAGCACCCTTTAGTGGTTCTATTTCGGGAAAGGTATTTTTTTTTACGTATACGCAATTTATTTATTATAATTGTTGAAAATGAGTTTGGGTTTGGGTGAAAATGGGTTTGGAAGTACGATTTCATAAAAAAAAATAAATGCATCTCTAGGCCCACATATCACATCCAAAAAAACTTGTAAATATTGAAGTTTTTTATCTATTGGTTCGCCTGCTCTATATAAGTATGTAATCCTTATTGTCTCATGCTCCTACACACAGTTCTACTTCATTCAAAATCAATTTAGTAATCACAGTTATTTGAATATTTTCACGTTTAATAATTTACTTTTCCAACAATTTCACCACCGATCGTCTCTAAACTTAAATATTAAATTCCCAAATGATAATTCGCATTCAATGCGGTTTGTAGTGGTAACCTTAAATGTTCTTCTCCTAATAGATTGCGCTGCTTGTAGTTGTTGCTACAAACAAGCACATAAATCAATTTATTAATATTCCGTACTAATTGCACTACTGCACTTTGGAATAATTTCATGATCACTCATACGACCTGCCATCCAACTATTGGCGCTTCTACCCCACGCACAGTTACACGTACACATACTTGTGAGTGAGAAAATGTACTCAGTTGGGTGTTTATTATTATTCAATATCTCTTAATGTCAGCTAAGCACAGGTGTGTGAATTGAAATTTATGCAAAGCGAGTTTGTTGCAAGCGTATACGAGTATGTGCATGTATGTATGTATGTATGTATATGTACGCATCGATAAAATTGAGAAATGTTTGTTCCATCTTGCAATTGCTCTAAAGAGCCATATGCATTTGCATGTGTAATGGGTTTATGAGTATTTGCTGAAGAGAATTCTCAAAGCTTTGTGTGGCTACTATTGCAAATAATGAAAACCGATTTCCATCCATTGATTGTGAACGTTGATTGAATTAAAAAAAAAAAAAATTACTTCCATACGAAACTGCTTTTCATTGAGTGTCTATTCACAATCAATTGAAAACGACTGCAAGCATTTTGTGAAAGAGTAATGGGAGTGTGTACGCTTATACAAGTCTAGGAATATATTTGTCTTAATAGAATTCTTAGAAATTGCACAATTTGTGATTTTGGATTTTCGTTTTGTATTTATTGGCAAATGTATGTATTCATTCCTAAAACAAACGTGAAATATTCCATCTCACATTTGTCGGTCTTAGGCTCCTATTAGAATAATCGGGACTTGAACAAATCACTTTTAAGGTGTAAGAAGAGCGCAAGGTGTATTGTTCGTTGGCAATTGTAGATGTTCGAAGGCGTTATGGCATAAAGCAGATCAAATGGATGCTTTCAGCAGCGGCTACACCATTTACTTTATCAATTTTCAGTACTGCTCCGCCGCGTTTTGGATCTGGTACGGGATAGTTAAATCAAGCCAACTCAAGTTCAAACTCTACCCGGCGCTAAACCACAACCAACGCGAAACTCGCTGAAGGACCATTGCCGAAAACAGCTTTGAACAACTTCCAAGCGCCCTTGTTCACCATAGTACTGGAATTAAACCACTGAGCAGGTTTCGTAGGCTAAGCTACTATTTGTCGATCTTGATTGATGGGGACTTAATGTACTCTCTCAAATTAAACCATCGAACCAACTGCACGAGTGTGGCATCGTAAAGTGGTGATGACTTTTTGCGCAGTCTGCTGGGATGTCAGCTTTTCGATTGAGATTTAATTTTTGGGATTTCTTCAATGTTGAAAAAATTGTTTTTGGTGTATTTTTCCAAGTCAGATCTCGGCAGTTCTTTTTAAAAGTTTTATATATTTTTTTTTAATTAAATTAATAATAAAAAACTAAAATTATGCACAATTTTTTTGTATATTTGTCACATCAACACTTAGATTTGTTTTTTTTTTTTTATTAATAGCTGAGACTATGCTAAGTAATCCTTACTAGGTTCTATTCCATTCAAATTTTCTGATGTTCTTGTTAGTAATCGGTTGAAAGCCACAATAATCATGCCAAAAAGGTCCCAATCTTCCTGAAAAGATGAGATTGAGAGAAAAGCTTGAAAACCCCTTTTGTATGCAGAGGTTGTTGACAGAATTCGTAAAAATTTTCCATTCGATTTAAGGCGAACTTTACGCAAAGTGGTCCTCCTGCAGCAACCGCTCTCCGCACGACGGCTCCACACAGTCTTCGGCACACAATTTGCGACATTATCTATTCGTTATAAGCAGATTTTAATAACTTAGTAACGCATGCTAGCACAATAGACCTTTTGTTATTGGAAATTCAGCTGAGGTTTTTTTATTGAAGCGATAGCAACAGATGTGCTGTCTAAGATGCTCCACTTGTGGCAGTTAGAAAAACAATCACAAGAGGCAGCAGCACAACCACAAAAGCGCTGTAATGTCCTAGGGCTTTGTTTTTGTTTGATAGAAAAAAATTTTCCACGCACACTCACACAGCATTTGCTTGCACGTGTTGCTCTATGAAGCGCGCAACAATCAGTGAACTTAACGGCAAGTGCGTTGCGCTTTGCTGCTTTACAGATTTGCTCTTTGTTTGTAGATATATTCGCTTTCCTACACCCCAACAATCACAAGGCTGCTCACTGCTCATATTTTCATATGTGGATATTTATTATTATCTGCCTTTTCGGCTTCCATGCATACGTCTACTATGCGCGTATGAAAGTACAAAGTTAATATTTACGTTTTTTCTCTTCGACGCGTTGAAATATTCTAGAGCATGCACAGTTCGGTACATGGAAAGTGTGTGTGTACATATGACACTACTTATATATGTACATATGTATTTATGTATGCGCACTCTGTCATCGAGGCTGCTTGTCAATTTATTGACGTATAGCTTCCTTTTTCTGCTGGTACTTTTTAACGAATGCTGGCACTGGATATTTTCCAAAAATTTGCTATCTCTGCTGCTGATCTACTAATGATGCCAATACTGTTAGCTCACTTTATGTGTATTGTGTTTTGTTTTGTCTGTGGGGCTGAGGGGAGTTAACGCATATTTTTATTTCAGATGCGCTTCATATACTTGTAAACACACACTGCGATGCAAATTTATTTAAGTCGCTTAGGCCACATTTAAAACTCTTTTCCAGTCTATTTTTCGCAATTTGGTTTTGTCTGTCTGCGCTTATTTTTATGGTGAACGCAGTTACTTCAGGCTTGTAAAATGTGAGAAATGCTATGAGACGACTTAGTGCTTGATATATTCGCTATTACTAATCAAAACGCCAAAGATGAATTATAATTATAATTCTTTGCTTTATTGAAGTCCCAAAATCGATATTTTTAAGTTGTTTTAGTTATTGTTTTTATTTTTTACACCATAATTTAATGTCGATCGGACTATCCTCTTGCCTTGTGACCTTCGACCAATAATTGTGAACAGTTCTAACCCGCTCTAGAAAGAACAAATCATTACTCCGAAGATTTTTTCGAGGCATGTGAAAATGAATGCGCTCCAAGAGTAAAAGCGAGTCAACTGTCCTGTTTATAGTATCGAATATAAAGCAATGTAAAAGTATAGTTCTTCTACTGTGTAACCATTTTAAACTTTGTAATTCGCACCTTGCATTGTATGAAGAAATCGGATCACTGAAGTTTAAAGGTCAGAAATTTCTTTTGAATGTGTTCAAGTCTCTTGATGTGGCACTGATGATATGGCCCCCACAGAAAACCGGCATACTCCAGCTTTCAACGTAGAAGCGAAGTAAATACTGACTTTAAAATTTATGGATGCGCCAAATCGAAAGCAAAACGCCGAATAAAATCAAATGCTGAATACGATTCGGCGATAGCAAAAATCAAATGACTTATAAACTGAAAAGTGGTAGAAAAGATTACCCCAAATCGGTAATTTCATTAGAAGAATTTAGTTGCAAGTTCTTTATAAAATAAGAGGTGGAAATTAAATGCTTAGACTTGGAAAATTACACATGAGCACATTTTTTAATATTCCATTTTTATTTTATTTATTGAAAGAGATTCCTATTAATGCCATGCCACGACGTTGACTGAATAGTCCGATTGAAGATTGTATGAATCAGACACGCTTAATACTGTCGTAAAAAATCGTCGTCTGCATTCTACAACGAATATCATATAAACCAAAATTGAAAACCTTAAAAATGCCACAAATTTTCATAAAATTTTCGAGCTTTTCAATCAGAATTAAAGAAACAAAAATAAACTGCAGAGTTTCTTAAATGTTGGAAAATTGCAAGTTTCAAGTGATTCGAAAATTGTTTTGATTTCTGCCATTGTTTTTTTCGTCGGTCTTGTGCGTTTTCTCCTTATAACGAATGCTGGAAACTTTTGTTTAATTTTTTATATACAGATACATTTTTTTCATATAGAAGAAAGTACTCTACAGTACAGTAGTCTTATTTCATTTAAGGTACTGGTTTTATAAAAACACAAAAATAAAATAAATACTCGTTCATTCTGTCACAAAAACCATATAGATACGAGTTTCAAATTCTCTCGAAATAAAAAAAAACTTCAAAAAACTTTCATCAAAATTTCAGACTTTTTAATCTGAATTGAAATTTTGTGGCCCATTAAATTTCGGTATGATAAGGTGCGCGTTTAAAGTGTTTCAAAAGTCTTTTTGTCTTTTAATAATTTTTTTCCTTCCCGCTGAGTTGCGTATTTTCTCCATATAAAAAATGCGATCTATTCGTTACACTTTTTTATAAGTATTGGGTAAAGTTTCAAGCTTCAATTTATATGGTACGAGTGTACAATGAATTTTAATTTTATAAAGAACTAATTGAGAAAAAAAACTAAAGAAGAGTAGTCGAAACTGGTGAAAATAACGCTGTCTAGCTATTGAGCTGTCAACGGATGTATGAGTGCGTAACTCTTGTTTTGTGTGAGCGTAGCGCTCAAAAGTAGACCACAAATGAACTAATGACTAACGGTTAGAATGTAATAACTCATTTAAGGTTAAAAGTGAGATTAATACAAATTTTAATTCTCAATCGCTTGCCAATTGCTTTGATATACGAAGAGATCAAGAAATGCTTAGCTACTCAATGCAACTATAAGATGAATTAAAAATTGTTGTGGATATTTTCGATTATGAAATTAATATACCATAGTTAGGATTTTTTTTTTGTTTTGTTTTTTAGTTAGGATTCTCCAATTTGGTTAAAATATGTCATGACTTTTATCCATTTGGTAGCCAGTTCTGGACAGTGTAATTTATTTGCGTTTATTTTAAATTCGTTTGTTGGCGGAATTTCCTTACAGCTCTCACTATTCGTTATCATAATTTGGGGAAATGTTTTTTTTAAATCATATTTTCAAGTAATTAAACTTTTTTTATTTCCCTACGAACATTCACGTATCGCTTTTCGTTTATTAATTGGTAACCAAAATAAAAGCCAAGACGAAATTTCGCGCTTGTGTCTATATGCAAGTTACATCAACACATGCCCAGCTAGCCAAATGGAACAATAGCAAAACAAAAAACTGATGTGTGTATCAAATTCTGCTTCATTAGTCTGCAAATAAGTTAATATGACGAGCATTTTCATGTAGAGCTGGTTGCCCTGATTTGCTGCTTAATTGGAGTTCATAGAAAACCAAAACAAAAAAAAACACAAAGAGCAGAAGAAAAACATAGCGCCCTGGAATTTTCAAGATTATAAGTCTGTATAAATAATGACATCAATTGCACTCGCGAAAATTCCTTTATTTTGTCGTTTAGTTGCTTAGAATTTAATTATTAGTCTTTTTTTAATTATCCTGCTATTCAATTTGATTTCATTAATCAAAAATCGAACAAAAATCCTGATAATTTTCAGTAATTCGCAGAAATATTCAAATCAGGCAATAATCGTTCCGAAACACACAAGCGATTAACGCTAGTGCAGGCGTGGGTGTGAGACGATTTTCCGATCAAAGTTCAATTAGTGAAGCACGCACTCAAATTGTTGCATACTTTCTAGGGCCAGCAGTTTCTGAAATGGCACTTGTGCATGCGTCAAAGGTCAGTTTTTTTTTGTTGTGCACATAAAAATAATTTTTTTTTATAAAATGTATCTTTTATTAGAACTCACTTATCAAACAAATTTTATGAAACAAAAATATTACTGGAATTTTTTGTGATTTTAACAAAAATGAAAGAAAACTATTTACCTCTATAAATGCGAAATTTTTTTTTTGCTATTAAATTCCTGTTTACTTTACTGTAAGCGTGTGCAATTTAGTAATAATCTAAAAATGTATATTTGGAATTTTGTTTGTCCTTTGGTTCGTTTATTGAAATCCCAGAAATTTTTCTAATAGGATGTTATTTGTTTTTTTTTTTTCATAATTTGTATTAGATATTTTAATTAAAATTTTTTTTCATAAATTCCCTTTGTAAATACGTGGCATTTATGTAGTTTGGTATATTTGGAATTTTATTTGTTTCCCCCTTTGCTTGTCGTTGTTTGCGTTGTAGAGAAGCTTCTCTATATTCGTATGTCTGTATATGTGTATGCGCGTAGTTATGTCTATGTTTTTTTTTTTTTTTTTTTGCTTTTCTGTTGTTTTGTTTTAATGTACGTACTTGAAATGAGTGTTGTTAACTCGATATTGTGCATTCTGTATAGTAAATAAATTGAATTGTAATGTTTCGTAAAACTTTTGCTAGTTTATTGGTAAAAACTAAATTTTTATTTTTGTGTTTCCCTCTCTTCTCGTTTCAGGTAAGACTCGATGAACAACTTTTATGTAAATTAAATAATTTGGTAAGCGAATAATTTAGTAGAATAAAAATATGTTGATGTGAATAGTGTTGGAAAATATTAGGATACTATTCAGCCATGGTTGATATGCTGCTTGCGCTGTGTTTACCCACAGGGCAGCCGTAGATTTAAAATCTGTGGCGGATGAGTTCACAAAAACAAAAACAAAGCAACCAAATTTTTCATTTTTATTATTATTATTATTCACAATTTGAAGACCTTTCTAAGCTTCAAAAATCTATTGAACAACCGATTTTTATTTTTGCCTTAAGAAAAGTTCGATTCGTTTCAAAAACAGTTTGTCGTTTTTTAAGAAATGTTCGATAGGATTTTTGAAGCAATATTCCTCCTAATTTGGAGCTAATCAATATTCTTAACCTTGCTTTTCTTAGAGTGACCCAAGGCATAATGCAACTGTTTATGATTACAAGAAGTTTCGCTGCGCACAGGGTAAACTTCTAGCCCATTTCTTCTGGCTGAAGTTAACCGCATTATTAAACGTCGAGTACTTTAGCCTTTTGATCTTTATATTTCTGTAGAGTGAAATACGAATTAACAAAAGACATCTCTATGGTTATGCCAGTATTTTAACTCTGATTTCTGCAACAAAATACAATAAATAGTGAAAAAACATGAAATAAACAAAAATAATAAATAAAAATATAAAAAAAGCATTAAAATGAAAAAATAAATTCATTAATTATAAAAAAAGGATAGAAAAACTAAAAAAACATCGATTCTATCCCTTCTTAATAAATAATTTCAAATGAGCTCCAAACAACTATCTAGCTGATAAATTCTTTCTGTAACTGAACAAATGTGGTCCCTATGCATAAATCGTCGGACACACTTTTTTGTTGTCTAGGAAAAATTTCACATGCACATGAAAAACTATAGATCTTATATACTAACGAGTCATATTGAGTTTTTAAATAAGTTTAATATTTTAAAGGAAAGGACTATATGAAAAAAGTGTGATTTTTTGAAGATCGTGTTTTTTTTCTTTTTGTTTTGTTTTTTCTTTTTGTTTTTTGTTTTTTTTTTTTGTTTGAAGAATACAATTTTTTGTTTTTAGAAGATCGATAATTTTTTGCCACATTCCTTCTTCAAATTGAAGCTTAATATTTAAATACAAGGACCGCTATTTCTTTTACGTGGTTACGACATTTTAAGATGTGCGATCGACAGTTTCACGCGCAAGTGTGATATTTGCGGAATACAAAAGAGGCATCACCTTCATCGCTTCCTACTGAATCTTTTCTCCGATGCTATCAAAAACATTTGAAGCCACTGTTCAAATAAATTCAGCGCCAAATTAGACGTCCTTGACAGAATTCTGCCAAAAGGTACGCTCAGATATTTAAATTCCATGGAAAGATATGTAGGCAGGTTTTGTAATTCATCTGCAAGTGAAATCTTTTGGCAAGTGCACTGAAACTCACTCGGAAATTAATTATAGAACCTGCCCGATAGGTTTGGTTTAAGCTTCTTAGCATTTACCTATTTTAGTGGAGCCAAATTAGGCGAAAGCAATTTAAAAATATGCGATTAGTCCAAGAGATATTGGAATATTGTAATCGAGGTGCTTCCCAAGACGCCTCTTACGTCATATACGTATTTGATGCATTTTGTACTACCAAGCTCACAATCGGTCCAAATAGTCATCATCGTTCGTTTGAAATTTGTTTTATGGAAATGAAAGTTCGCTTGCTAAAAACTTTTGCCCCGGCGAGAACTAAAATATTATTCAGAACAGCTTGATAAAATA
This sequence comes from Anastrepha fraterculus, assembly GCA_037575425.1. NCBI lineage: Eukaryota > Metazoa > Arthropoda > Insecta > Diptera > Tephritidae > Anastrepha > Anastrepha fraterculus. The sequence goes on from JAYXIM010002638.1 coordinate 197,534, forward strand.
CATAGAAAAAAGTGGCTTCGATCTCTTCAACACATCAGTAGGCAAGTTGAACAATACATACAAAGATTTCTTTTGCCTGCCAATGTCATTTGAAATTGGCAAATCGTGGCTTATTTGTTGCACCTTCTTCGTTTGCGCTTACCTTTCGCGTCGCAAATCCCTTTTATTATTTCGCCTGCACAAGTGTGTGTGTGTGTGTGTGAACTTGCGAATCTGTGGCATTAACCTACCAATTGCCTTTTTGACCCACCACACCTTTCACCAACTCACTGCACCGCACTGCACTGCTGACACCGCCGCACAAAATCTTATTCACACACTAAAGCACCTTTGGAATTTCATACCTCCAGTTCCAAGCACAGCATAGTGAGCACTATAATTGAATTTTAAATAAGCCCATCCATTTACTGAGTTACCTACATGCTCGCATTTGCCATTTTTGTTGCTCTCGTATGCTGGTGTGTTGTGTGTATGTTGATTGCCATTACTTGCTTATATGTGTACTGTCTACATTTAACTGTAAATAAATTTAGTAGATTTTTCTTACGAACTTACCATCAACCGAGTACCTGGCACTTAAACTATCGCATTTTATGTGGTACTGTGCGTACAGCTCCCAAAAGTAGTGTGGCAGCAGCAGCAGCAGCAATAGCAGCTTTCGCAGTCAGGTTCTTATGACTACTTGGGTATATGAAATACTCGAGTTCACATGCATACATACATACATACATGCATATATTTAACTCATATTTGCCGCTAGTGTGGCTTCGAGCAATGCTTTAGTGCATATATACATGCTTATACATATATTTCTGCAGTGTATGCGCTCGTGTCGCCAACAAACCAACCAGTTAGCGAACGGGCCAACCTGTCGTATACGTAATGTAATCTCATTGGACGGGTGCTGTGCACTACTTAAATTCGTACGTTTGCCGACTATTTCGTGCTTTCCTTCGTTCTTATTATTGTTGTGCAATGCTGTGGCATTTTCAGCATCTTCGTGCACTTCATTTCAGCGTAATTCACTTATGTGAGTACCTACACACACTTATGTACACACAAATACATACATGCATGTATATGGCCCATGTGTTGTGCTCTTGGATATGTGCTTCAATTGATTTTGTTGCTGCATTGGCATTCTTCCTATAGTTCTTCTTCTTCGTATTTTGGCCTCTAAATTGACAGTTAAGAGTGTATTTTCTGCAGCTTACTATTTTTTACGGTTCAATAACAGGATTTGCACTCAGCTTATATGCGATTTTCTTGTGAAAATGCACTGAAATTTTATTTTAGTTTTTTCTCTTCACTTCTTTTGGGCTATGTATGGCACTGAAGATACTTCGAATTTTGTCTATGAAAACGTTTTTTTGTTATTACCTCATAGGATGGGTAATGAAATGCAGCTAAATTAAATAATATGAGTTGGCTGCTGTGAGGTTTGGATATACCTGTAAAGAATATGGAGACTTAAAAAATTGGGTGGCAAGCATAATGTGCTAAATATGACTTCGTAACTTCTACATTGTGAATGCAATCGAAAGGTTTTATAGTTTTTGGAATTACCAACTCGTTTTCATTTTAAATTAGGGGAGATGGGTGTTATACGATACGACTGTTGGGTCGTTGCTAATCTTTTTTTACTCCCACCCGTCCATCGTTTTCTCAACTTAGTCCGTCACTACGTGCCAATCGCAGATGTGTATGAAAATTGAGCAGAACTTAATCAAAATTTACTTTGATATTTATTTCGTAGTCATCGTTTCATTCCCAAAAATTGGTGTATTTGTAGGCTTGAGTTTAATAAGAAACAAATTAAAAAAAAATATTTGAAAATTTAAAGTGAAATAACTTCTTTTCTTTGTACCGTTTTTTATGATGTATGATGTAAACTGTTTTTTGGGGAAAAAGAATTATTTTGAAACTCTCACGGCTTAATGAGCACATCCTTAGCTGAAAATAACTAAAGTAAAATAACTAAGAAATCTGCGTGAGTTTATTTAAAAAAAAAAAACAAGAAAAAACACAAACAAAAGTAAAGATGTTTTTCGGAATTTCTTTTAACAATTATTTTTCCAAAAAAATTATATTTCAAAAATATATTTTATTCTACAAAGCTACCTAAAAATACTTAAAATAATGCATACCAAATTTTCCAAAATAGAATAAACCTCAAAAATGCTAAATGTTTTCCAAAATTTTTTCATTTTACTTCTTACGAGTATTCTAATCAAAGTCGGGAAATACGCAAATTTTTTTATTTTTTTTTAAATACTCAGAATAAAATTTCTGTAAAAATAATTTCAAAATCAATTTGTGCCCGTTTTTGCACCACACTAATATTTCTTGTCACGTATTCTTCATAAAATACTTTCTGAACACTTTATGCCTTCCGCACTTTCATCTGAGTTTGAAGACTTCCTCACAATACTTAGTAGACATCATCGGCAAATACATTCACGTAATTTCCTGCTCGCTACTATTCACGTACTTAAAATTTATCCCCTTTTTAATTTTTCAACAGTTCTTGCTCCTTACAATTTAATCCTTACTTTTACTTTGTACAGTTAATACCCTTCAATGGCTTTTCGTCGTTGCTAATATGTCTGCGATTCTTGCCTCAAGTCTCTAACCAACGTGGACCACTACTACTTTACTACATTAATAACCAATTTACTAATTAGCCGGGCATTCATGTCTTACGAGAAGACTTACACATGCTATTTGTCAGCTTTGCTACACATACAGTAGCGGTCATAAAAATATGTACAAGTTGCATGTTTGCATTCAAATGAAAGAGGAAGAGGAGAAATGGAAAGTATTTTTTAATCATATAAATACTTTGTGAAAAGCGTTTGCGCAGCAAATTGTAGTGAAAAGTAAAGTAATTGGCGCGCACACCCTTTTTGATTGTTTGGCCGAACTCCTCTTCCTATTTGTGGCGTACGTCTTGACGTTTTTCCACAAAATGGAGAGGCCTACAATTTTAAGCCGACTCCAAACAGCAGCTATTTTTAAATGGAAGAAATTCACTCGATGTTTGCTATTGCCTGCCGAGGGCCGACCGCTATTAGAACCATTTTTTTCTTTATTTAGGTGTTTCACGAAGATTCGAAACTGCGTACTCCGAATTCCGAATGGTAGTCATGTACCAACCCAAAGAGAAAAATATGCTAAGGAATTAGTAAGTGAAAAATAGGATTTTGAAAGTTTGCCAAACCGCTTTTTTTTAGCCGATAGGGTGATTAATATTGCGTCTCCTTGTATTATTACCAGAAAAGTCATCGCATATACTTAATGGCATTATTACTTAAGTCAATTTTGATTAATTTGGTTATATGAGACGATGTAGAAAAGTTCAATGTGTTCGATATATTCGATTTTAAAAATTATAAAATTATTAAAAAAAAATGTTTTGGTTTTTTTTCCAAAAGGTACATGAACTTGTTTTTAAATGTTAATGCACGGTTCCAATTTGTTTTCCTTTAGTTAAGGGGGTATGTCAATTAATTAAAATCATGAATAAAATTTTAACCAAGCTCTGACTGTTAGAAATGGTTGCCACTTCACATAATTGCAAACTCTTTCTTTTTGCATGAAAACTATTCTACAAATTATACGAAAAAAAGCCGCTAACATCCTTTTAGCTATACAAAAAGGCATAATTGTTAAATTAAAGAATTGACTCGTGGTCAGCTCCTCCTCTTCCTCACCTAATGCTGGGTAAAATTGCATTAATTTCAAAGTTGTGAAAGTAGTGTGAAACTTTCCCGGTAATCCTTTACAAATAATCGATAGTGTTGTATCGGAAGCAGGAAATATGTGAAATTTGAATTTTCATGTTATCCACTAAAGGGATGCAGAATAGTTATTTAAAACAATATTTTTTTAAAAGTTTCAGAAAATTATGCAGGAAAATTTCTTTTTTTTTGTAGATCAGATTTTTATGTCCGCCACAGTATTTACACAAATACGTACAGCACTTTCTATTACTACTCAACGGTGAAGAATTACAAAGCTATAATTTGCAGCTACTTAGAGTAGTGAATGTGTGGAACGTACATCCTCCCATGGCTTCAGCAACGAGCGCTTCTTTTGCAGTATCTGCTGTGTTGCTTCATTGTACCTACTTAGTGCCTTCCAAATCTGGCATTTTACCTTATTCTGAAGCTTGCTTTCAATTTGTACTTTTTTCTAAATTTTTCTCCAACTTTCGCACATAAACTCATATAAATGTTTAATAAGCAGGCGGGTGAGCAGGAGAGCTGTTTAGTTATAAGTAAGTAAATGATTAAACGCATTTGTTGCATGTATGACATTCAGAGAGTGGCACTGAAGTTATAAAGTGTATAAATAGTTATATAAATTGTTGTAGGAGCAATGAATTGTTAGGGTCGAAACGGCAAAAGGAAAAAGTTAAAGAAAAGATGGCAAAGATCCTTTGCGTATATGTCGTGTCTTTTGGGAAAATTCATTTACTTTAATGGAAACTCTAAGCCAATGAGCGCTTAGTGTATTTGTTCATACGCAGTGCATTCTACCGTTGATAGCATTTGCCTGGAGTATTGTTTTTTTCTTTTAAATTTTTTTTTATTAAAAATTATGTTCATAGGTGCTGTTGTTTAGAAAAAGATGCCTTGATGCATGAGCGAGCGAGGTTAACCAGCCAAGGCTACTCGAATGATGCGAAAAGGTTGCGCCTTTTTTGGACCATCTTTCTTTTTATGTCGCTTGATTGCCTTGCCTCACCTGTTGGGCGTATATGCATAGTCATTCATCACACCGTTTCACTTGGGTTTAAGTATCCTTTTAGAGTCCTTTTTTAATTTTTTAATGCACACACGAAAAATAAACGGCGAAAGTCAACTGAAAAGTAGTAGAAAAGTTTGCCTTTTCTTACGCCACGTTTGCTTAGAAAAGTTTTTAGGATGATACTTGTTGCACGTAGAGAATTCATTGGTTGGTTGGTTAGTTAATTTTGTCAGTTCGTAGGTATACACTTCACTTCACCACTTTTTGTACTTTTTTCTATTAGCTCTTAGCAAGGAAAATATTTGAGGAAGCGCCACGTAATAAAAGCAATAGTCAGCTCTAATGCTTCTATCATTTGCCAGAGTACAGTTTGGGGCGAGGATAGGGTAAACGGGATGAAAGTTAACGAGTTGTCCACAGGTTAAAAAAAGATTTAAACTAAGTATTTACCGAAAAATAGCAAAAGTAAAGCAAGAAGCAGCTAAAAGTAGAGAAAGTGCCAAAAAAAACCAAAAAAAGAACACACACTCACACTGAAAATCCGTTGTCGACGCACTCAAGCAAATAAAGCAGAACCCTATGCATTCAACTGCTGTGCAAAAAGTATCCTGAAATATTTAGTAAAACGAATTTATCATTATATGCCCCTGCGTTTATTTAAGGGGAGCTTGCTTTAGAGGCTTCAAAAAATCGATTTTTTTTTTTGCATAAATGTCTTCCCAAACTGTCCAAGAATGTGTCCTCACAATGTCAGAAGCAAATTCAAAATATTTTCGAAGTTACAGATGAAGATTGTGAGCAAGCGTCGAGCAGGTATACGAGCGGCCGGATCGCTCGCTTTCCGCTTTCCTAATTGACGGGAAAGATAGGGAAAAAGTTAAACGTCCTATCGAAACGAGATAGCATTGATTGTATTCGGAATTAAACTCTCTTCTAGTTCAACCTAAAAAACCTTAAGAAAGTTATGATTAACCCACTTTTTCAACAATCTGAAGTGAATTTGTTTTTCCAAAAAAATAAATTTTTTTTTAATTAGCGAAAAGTTGTTGAATTTCTCACTTTTTATTAAATTTTCTTGGTTTAACTAGAAGCTATACTATACCAAAATAGAAAGCTTTTTGGGTTTTTGGTTTCAGATAAAAATTGTGACCTGCATCTTTCCAGCCGCACGACACATGCACACTCGAGGCGCCTCGGCAAAATGCTTGTACCAGGCATAATGTGACATATATTTTAATGAAATAATTTGAGAAGGCTGTTGAAATATATAAATATAAAACCAGAAAGTATCGTTTCAATCAAATATTTCTTTCCTTCCCAAAAATCCACAAAAAAATCGATTTTTTGAAGCCTCTCCCAGGCCAGGCTCTCCCCCTTAACTACCCAAATAAGGAAAATTGGCCCCAGGGTTAGACAAATTACAACCAGAAGAAGTTTATGTAAACAGAGAGTGCAAGTGACAAACTGCTAACAAATTTCTTTTCCTGCTTCGGTTTTTTTTTTAACTATCAAAGAAAATTTTATAAATACATTTTTTAGTTTTTGGAAACCTCTGTTCTTTAACGCTAAGAGACAACACCTATAAATCAAAATTTCGTTTTACGTTCTAAATCACGTAAAGCTCTGAACTTTTCTTCTATGTTTACGAACGAAAACTAATCCAGTATCAATTGTCATTTCCGCGTTATGATCTTTTGCCCATTGTTTTATGAATGAGCGACTCCACGTCAATCGGTTCACGTGTTTTGGACTTGGTCTTGAAATTTTCTGAAACTTACGAGTATTTCATTTGTAGGCTACGCTCGAGCCAGTAAGAAGCAAACTGAAGAAAATTAAAAAAAAGCAAGTAATTTTAAGACTTATTCCATGTTGAAAATTTTGGTTTGGAGATTTTTAAAGTGACGTATCTTCGGTTCTTTAAAGGTTTTTTTATTCGATTTTTCCTTCTCTCGTTTTATTTTGTTTTTTTTTAGGATAAAATACATTTTTTTCGGAAAAAATTGCATTTTGTTTCATAAAACTCAAATTTCCAATAAAAGCTAGTTTTCTTTACTTAATTTTAGTGTTAAAAATTTGTTTGAAAAACTTGTGGGAATTTTTTTTTTGTTTTGTGTTTTTTGTTTTTGTTTTTTTTTTTTGATATTTGTGAAAAAAACACTAGACAGAGGAAGTTCGGAGAATTCTTACGCGTAAAATATCTGCTGCATGGAGTTTCAAGAAAAAGTTTTTCATCGTGACATTTCGATATTCGGTGACTTGTCAAGTTTCTAAGTAATTTTTTTTCTAGTTTTTTAAGAGAAATGGGATTAAACAAAAAGAGAAATGAGTAAACAAAAAAAAATTTTTTGGAAAAATGTTTACAAAACAAAAAAAAACTGTTTTGAAAAAATATTACTTTGCCCAATTGTTATTGTTTCTTTTTTGTAAACAATTTTCTTTGTTAAAAATTTTTATGATTTTTTGTGTGTGCATATGTCTAGAACTCTCCTCGATAAGGGAAATTCGCCTATTGTTACATGTACCCTAAAATCACTTTCGATTTTTATCATGTCCGATATCACCTCCCTTTCACCAACAAAGATGTTTGAAGCGCACCTAATTTTAGCCAACCAACACCTGTAAAAGTTTTACTATATGTACCATTTTCTTCGTTCCTCTATCGCGTCCGAATTCATGGAAATACAAATATGTGTATGAATGTGTGTATGAATGTATATATGTGTTATATAAATTAACTCTTTTATGTGTGTGCCAGCATGGATCTGTGCGACCTGTGCTTTGCAGCCATTCACTCACTGTGAAAAATTCATTAACTCTAATTGCAGCCTTTGATTATCTTCCCATTTTATCACCTTCTGCCTACGCTGGCAACTTTCGGTAGAACACGGCTAGTAGTGGAAAAGGCTAAGCCCCCTTGTACGAGTACTCGCAATGTACTCGTATGTGTTCACTGTTAAAACGCAATTTTGTTAATTAATTTTTCGATTCACTGTTAGTGACGCATGGCATATGAATTGGCAGCTTTTTGCCATTCTCCTGCTCTGCGTAGAGCTACATTTTAGGGTAAGATATGATATATATACTTATATATACATATGTTTGTAGATGGTGTGGTATTTAAAGGGGAAACTCACAAATTCACACGTTGCAATAATATACGAAAATTCCTTTCTTCCTTCCGTGCTTCTAGGAATATGAATTTTTGTATGCTGGATTGTGTACACAATCGTGTTATTTATTTAGTTTAAAATTTTTTACTTATTTTTTTGTGTTTCCAAATGATATATGCATATTTCGCTAATATGTCATATCCTACCCATCTTTACCAGGATACTTCCTATATGCTACGTATGCTTGTTTGCTTTGACAAGCCGAATCTTATTGCTCATGCCTGCGTCAGCTTTGTTGCTTCGCGCGCTGTACGCTTTAATATTTCGTGCTGTCACAAGCGTTGCGTGTGTATTTTTCATGTTATGACAGGCGCTCGCGTCTGATCCATTGTAGCCCTCTGCCTATTAGGATTTTTCTATGCGTACAAATGCAGTTATCTTTTGTGCCTGCGCGCTTTGTATTACCGCTATTATTTTACACATGGTTGCCATTTCCTCTTGTTACATTTTTTCGAAATATCTTGTCAATCATGTGTTGCTTTAAGATGATTTAACTGAGCTGTAACTCCATTCCGCACTCCATTATTCTATCTTCCATCCTATTTTTTATTTTTTACTTTTTATTTTTTATTTTTGCTCCATTTTGTTTTTGTTTTGTTATCGTTTTGCCGTGTGCTCTGACTCCACTTTTTCCTCCGCACAAACAGAAACTCGCGCTTATACACACACACACACAAAGGCATATATGTATGTGTGTGTGTATGTGTTTTTGCATATCTACTCGTGTCCTCTTTAAGCGCTTAACGCTTTTTGCCCTCTATGTCATTCAATTAAATTCACAATTTCTATGAACAGGCAACACATATATGTATGTATAGTATGTGTGTATATCTACATATTTATTAGATGAATAGGCCCAACAAGTGAATCTTCGTAAGAGGAAAATAAATAACAAAAAGATCCTTCAGCTAACAAGACAATGGAGTGCGCTCTCAACTAGACGATTTGTGCGCTAGGGGAACAAAGACAAAAAAAAAAAATTATTTTAAAAAACGCAATTTGTCTTCAGGGTAAATTTCCTATTTCAATTTGCCATGTCATCCGTGCCCGTTCTCCCTCCACTGCAAATGGCCTGCCTGTTGCTTGCTGTCAAGCTTTGTACATGCGAGTATACACATACATACATAAATATGTCATTAGGCCTAGGTGGCTGTCTCGCTGCTGAGTTACCCACCTGAACTCCTCACCCTCATCACGAAAGGCATATCCGTATTCTTGAGCGTGTATTTGTAAATACATTAACAAGACATAAAGCAATACACATAAAAAAAAATTTCTATAAAGTGAAATTATAAACAAAAAAGGACTCTCCCGCTAAACAAAAAATGTATCTGAATTGCTGATGACTTGACATACATATGTATGTGTGTTTTGCGGCACGTTAGCAAACAATAGATACGCAGTTAACGATTCTAGTATTCTGCACCTATCTAAATATATGTATGTACAAGCACGTGTATGCAGTGGTGTGCGCGGAAATAGAACTTCTTTTAAGCAAAATCTTTAGCTTCTCATACAAATTCTGGTGGAACTGACTTGTGGACTAAGCTTGCTCTAATGCGGCTATTCGTTTTATAGATACATTAATCGGGCTCGAAAAACCGGGCACGAAGCACGAAATTATAGAAAACAATGTTTCTAATTGGAGTCGCTCCTTAACTTGGATTGGCAAACTTCTTAGTGTATTTTTTCCATGAAAAAGCTGCCTATAAAAAACGTTCGAAAGAGGAGTTTGACGATTATATTTGTAAGCAGATGAACTGGGTCTTCTAATCCCGATATTTAGGACTGAAAAGCGCAATTTGTACTAGAAATAACGCAATAACAGTCATATTGCATGTGATTTATAAAGTGCGGTTAGCATTGGTATTTATAAAAAATAAAATTAATAAAAATTTACTAAAAATTTCAACGCGCAACTCTATTTCAATACACACCACTGCATGTCCAAATGTATTCCAAGTGTATGTATGTGTGCTAGCCTGCATGTGTTTGCTATGTAATTTATGTAACATAATTATTTTCATTTCATTATAAAAATATGACTTTTGGTATGAGCTTAGAAAAGGAAAGTTAAATTGTTTTCTTACTTCTTCGCGGCATTAATGAATATATCAAATTTCCAAGATTTGTCTCTTATGCTAGGTTTCACTTTTATTTTGGGGCGTATACATAAATTTAATAATAGCAGCTATGACTGACTTGCAAATTGTGTTATTCGACTTAACACTCTAATGCGCAAATCTAATTGAGGGTTAGAAATTCTAAAGGATAGTAATTTTTCGCGAGTCTAAAATCGGCTTTGTGCTTTTGAAGTCAGGTTGAGGAATCAAAATAATGCTTGGCCCAAAATAAGTCATCCAAGTTTGTTTTGAAACTGAAACTCGAATCGATTAGAGTTTATAGCAAGTCTAAAAAATATTCAGAAAATTTACTACAAGAACTGTAAAGTTTCGTTTTATATCGGTTTTCCAAGACTAATCAACAAGAAAAACAAATATCAATTTTTCATCGCGATTCGATTCTATACTCAGGCTTATCTGAGGGGACTGAAATTGTTTGTATTTCCTCAGACATTGTAAGCTGCGGCTAAATTATGTTGTGAAGAAAACATTTCTTGAACTTATATGGATACAAAGGCGTCATAGAGTGTTGGAATTAGCCAAATTTTATCAGAATCGTACATCCAGAATTTCATGTACAAAGGCATATTCACCATTGGTGTCAACTCAGAACCAGCGTAATAACTCAGCGCTTCTTAAAAAGACCAAAACAGGGCAATAGCGGAAATCTTTATTTGTCTTATCAAACTGAGAATAAATAATTTCTGGAACACAGTGCACATAAGTTCACAAGAGGCTTCAGTCAGGAGAATAACGACAATATTAAGCAGCTTCGCGAATTCTTGTGTCAGACACTTCAGGAGGGATATACCAATATATTAGGTATTCCGCAAAAGCCTTCCCAGTTATAGTAACGAGTCAGGCAAGAGTGAAGAAGCCACTTCCTCTCACAGTGTTTTCAGTCCATAATTACTTTTTTTTTAGATCTTAAGAGCAATGGGCATCCATGTCTGAATACCTGGGTCTTTTAGCTTTCTCAAATCAGTTCCACTATCCGTGTGGCTTAACTTGGTCTTGGACGCCACATAATTTAAAAAATACCGTTATTAAAAAATCAAAAACTGGCGCCAGTGTTATCCTAATGAGAATGGGAAAAGTGTTGCAAAGAATTTTTTTTCCGACAAAACATTTTATAAAATATCAGCTCACTTTTTTTTTCTAGTTGCTAAATAAGTGCACAACAATTTCAAATAAAAACGAGTTGCCGATAATTTTTTTTCCATTTGTGTATTGTGCAATTAATCATTTCATATTTTCATCAGAAGTTTTTTAATAAGTGTATGGAATAGCAATTTAAATTAAAAATAGTTACCAACATTTTTTTTTTTTTTTTGAACAAAATAGTTTTTAGCAGTCGTTTTATTGTTTTTTTGGAATTGCTAAATAATTAAATGAAATAGCAATTTAAAATAAAAAAAGAATTGCCAACAATTTTTGTCATCAAAATATTTTGTCAGTGATTATTTCATATTTCCTTCACTGATTTTAGGTGTTAGGCCGAGCTCCTCTTCCTATTGGTGGCGTGCGTCTTGATGTTGTTTCACAAATGGAGGGACCTACAGTTATGAGCCGACTCCGAACAGGAAATGGCTTTTATGAGGAGCAGAAATACACTCGATGTTTGTCATTGCCAGCCGAGGGGCGACCTTTAAAAAAATCATTTTACCATTTCATGCACGGATATTCGAATCGACGCACTCCCGAACGGTAGCCACGCCCTAACCCATTCGTTCACGGCGGCCACCGTATTATGTATTATGGCGTATGAAATAACAATCAAAAATAAATAAAAAATAAAAATTTTTTAAGAAATATTTTGTAAATTATCACTTCGTTTTTTCATGCAAGCTTTGGTTCCACAATTTATTATTCAGACTTATCGCTTTTCGTTTGCCTCAGCATCGCTGCTCTTAACCTCTTCAGACCCAAGCAATAAACGAAAAAATGCTTTGACTGTAAGAATGGGGGGTACCTGTAGAACTTGGACCTAACCGATGTACTTTGTAGTTAAATTTCAACTATAGATATGTGCATATACCTAAGCACTTGAATACATTTATTGCTCACAAAGATTTAACATAGATCCTTTCCATCGACTCCTAGCTACTGCACCAAAACTTCACACAAAATGTATGAGTTGTCTCTTTTAATCATTCAGTGTTATTGTCTCACTCGTATGCTAATTTACCAGTTATGAATAATTATCATTATTATAATTTTGCACTCATTCTACTTACACACATACTCGTATATTCAAGTATACTATATACAAAAACACGCTACCAACTACACTGCCGTCGAAATATCCAAGCCATTAAAGAAAAAAGAGCACATATTTTTGGGCATTATCATTAACATTACAAGTATGTATGTGTATCTACTGCAGCAGGTCGATTGTGTAATATAATATAACACACTTCACCACATAAAAGTGTGCTCGAAAGTATTTATAATACGCCACTTATATACCACATATTTCTGTATAAAAGGCACACGCAAAGCACTTAGACGGCATAGCATCATTTTGTTGTTTGTAGATCGATATCCTCTTGAGGGCGTTTTGTATTTTTTTTTACTACGAAAAATTGAAAATGAGCTGGAAAACTTGCTGGGCCAGCATCTCAATTCATTTCATTACTTTCTGTCCCACTTCAGTTCACTCCACTTCACTGCGCTTCGCATCATTTGAATATTGAATGTCAAGCAAATTTAATTTTTGTTGAGTGTTGATAATTTTACAGGGCCTGCATGCGAAATCCAGCCCATCGAAAACGACCTCAGTCTACTACATACTCACCACTAAATCTAGCTGATTATTTGTTACATTTATTTGCTGTGTTTTGCTATGTACTATATCATATACCCTAGTGACCATTTTCTATTTGCCACTTTCCGTCGGCATTGAAGGGATAACAATTGACTGGCTGATTGATTGATTACTTGACATTTATGCGTATGAAATCAGCGACAGTGACAGTGAAGGAAAATGGAATTTTAAATTATGGAAGCTGTCGGTTCACAGCAGGGCAAGCGAGATGTGTAGAGTGTGAGTGTTTGGAGCGAATATAGAAAAAATTATGCTTGCTGTATAGGCACCCAAGTTGTGCAAATTTCGGGTTGCGGCGACGCATACATTTTCTAGACTTTTCACAAATTCCAAGGATTGAAAATAAATGTTCCGTATGATGCTCGTCAAGCATGTCCTGTTTTTGTTGCAAGATTTCGTGCTTAATTTAGAGCAACTGACGCTGGAGAAATTATGTAATGTAGCCAATAGAAAAAATTATTTGCGAAGACACAATAAAAAAATTACTTGGTACATCGAAATATGATAATTTAAGGGGGGACCCTCATTTATCGGGTCAAAAAAATCGATTTTTTGGAAATAATTTTAATCTATTCTACAACTATTTAAGAATATACTTTCAAAATTTCAAGTCGATATCTGTATTTTTGAAGGAGTGACAAAATTTTTAACAGGACGCGACGGGTGGCCTGATCGCCTGTATCCAAAACTTTAAACGCGTTTTTCTCGAAACATCATTTTTCGATTTTGTGTACACAATTGAGAACGCTGTATTGAACCAATCAGGCTTTACAATAGCTCATTTTAAAGATAATTAAATTGTTTTCAATGTGACATTAAGTGTTTTTTAAAAAAAAAAGATTTTCATATTTTTTTGTAATTTTAAAGTCAATTTTTATGCATGAAAAATCACTATTTAACATAAAACTGGGTAAAAAATATCAATTTCGACATTTTTTTTTTAAATCAAAATGTCACATCGAAGGTATTATCCTAAAGTTTTAAAAAAAATTTGGTTTTTTTATTTCAGAAAAAAATTCAGAGCGCTAGAATGTACACAGATAGAATGAGGTGCCATGGACGAGGTGTATATTTCCATACTTAAAATGTTTTTTTTCTTCTCCGAAAATTTTTGTAGACAGTCAAGACATTTATTAAAGTACTTTATGAATTACAAAACGTTTGAAGTTATTTTACCTGAGAAAAAAATTCCCAAAAATGACGCATTTTTCGACCGTCTAAATGAGGGTCCCCCCTTAAGGAAATTTAAATGTTTTTTACAAGTTTGAAAACTTGTAACATTAGCATTACATTGTATCATTAAACAATTGCTCAAATTATGATACTTAGATTGTAATGAACTATATGAAATACTAGTTAAAATGCCCGCTAAAAAACCCACCAATATTTTCCGAATAGAGACAGACTTCACTTTATGTAAATTTCATTTCAGTTTCATAGAATATATGAAATATGGGCATAATGAATGTTGCGTATATTAATTATTTAATTTATTGAATTTAGGTGGTTTTAAACAAGGTGGCAACCCTATTCCTAAAAAATATAAGGGACATTATTTCATCAATCATTTAGTTATTTAATTATTTTTACTTCAACTAAATTTTTCAAACAAGTGGCAACCCTTATCAGAAATATTTTCGAAATTAAATTTTTATTTTCAACCATTTCCCATTTGGCACGCATGTTACTTTATTTAATCATTTTCACCGGAACTAAATTTTTCAAACAGTTGGCAACCCCTTTTCCAAAATATTTGCAAAATAAACTGTCAGACATATCTTTTGCAATACTTGATTGAACGTATTTATTTAATTTCAGGTAACTTTTTTAACAGGTGGCAACTCTGCTTCCAGTTCCTACGAAGTCACAAAGGTTATTATCTTTTTTAACAAATCCTTGACTAGTAACAAATCTGTTACAAAATATCAGTACAAACGTTACTTTGTAATTTTATTTGCTTAATAGCTGACTTAAACTGCCTCTATTCAAAATTCAATAAGAGCCCTCAGCAGCCTATTGGGTATTTAAATGCTCATTGCCGATCTTAAGCACGCATAAATTGCACACCTGAAATTTCCTAAAGCAACTTCTTTAGCATTTGTCTATAAATTAAAAGACAAAAATTGTGTGCGTGGTCTATGGGCTGGCCAATAATGGGTTAAGCGTAAAGATGCTGAAAATAGGCGACAGCTCGGTTTTCAAAATAAATCACCAGCTCAAAAGGTTTAATTACGTTAAGAACACAAATACCAGAATGCACTTTGTTCGATTTGTTTTGGCGCTAAATTTTTGTAATTTAAACTTGAATAAGCTCTCTAAAAATTATATGAATATAGGCGCATGCATTAGTACTGTAAATGCAGCTCACAGCGTACAGTGAAGTCCTTGTGCGGAGTATGCAAGCAAAGAAGTCAATCTAGGAATAGATGGAAATTGGTGCGCGGCAATAAAATATTACAGTGTTACTGTGTTCTACTTACAGTTGGCGAGTACGAAGGCAAAAATATATCGCCACCAATGCGTGAAACAACAAAAAAAAAATGTTGAAAAAAAGTGCGAGGGCATAAAGGCTAGAAAAAGCGCACAAATGTTTATTTAACTTTCTGTTTTGTTCGCTTACGTTTTTATTATTACTGCCAAGCTTTGTTTCAACTTTGTCTATGCCACAACGCAGTTATACAATGTACCTGTGCTACATGCCACACAATATATTCGTCCATGTGCGAGTAAGCGAGGTTTATACATATACATACATACATATGTATGTTTGTGTGTGGGCAATTTAATTTCCGGCGCGCGCTCGCACTCGCGCCCACGCTCTGACAGCTCACAAACGTATTTAAAACAAAACAATACAAACAGGCGAACGGCAAAGCTAAATAAAAGTTAGTAGAATGTAATAGAAAAAGTTGACGATGTGACTTGTTTTTTACACTTAGCTGCACTTGGATGCATTGTGTTGCATAAGTTGCCAGAGAGCGGGAGAGAGAGAGAGAGCAGGAGTGTTTCTTGTTTGTGGGACAGGACTAAAACCACACTTGCAAAAACATAAACATATTCCTGCACGCACTGGTGGCGCGAAAAGTCAGCGAACAAAAGTAAGCAAAGTGGTGACGAAAGAGCGTAAGCGTGACATTGTTGCACGCGTATTTAATTTAATTTTTTATACTTGCATCAGTTTTTCCATCTTATTTGTGACGCCCATTTCCATTGTTGCACTGCTGTAGTTTTTGTGTTTATTTGTTAATTTTTTTTCGTTTTGTTGTTTTGTTTTATTATACGCGTTGTAGTTTCATTAAACCAAATCAAATAAACAAATAAAAAAAATACAACAAAAAGCACTACTACTATCAAGCGAAATACGCAAAGCAGCAGTAGTGACTTACATTTTATATTTACAACCAGCCATACTGGCATTCATCTTCTCCACGACGCCACCCCTGCAAGGGTGCGTGGATTGATATATAATATCGTAGCATATGTACCTGCAACATTGCAACTATTAACAACGCTCATACGGACGCGTGCTATGCATACACCTTAAAGTCGTCACTTTTGCCCTTGCGCACGACTTTGCTTTTCACATTCACTGCTGACATACGTACATACGTATGTTGTCTTCATCGTTAAGGCGCATAAATTCAGTGTTGCAACTTGTTCAACAAATTTCGGTGTCTGTGTGTGCGTGTGTATGTAGGTAACATTCATGCTTTATTTGGCGCGGAAGTTTGAAAACATTGTTGCCATTTCGTGCTTAGTATTATTACAATGCGTTCGCACGACGTTTACTGTTGCTGCTTCCGAATTTGCTGAAAGTAGTTGGCAACGCGTATAGTGGCATGTGCTTGATGTTTTATTGTTTCATGCTTTGCTTATTACCAGCACGTCACGCAATTACGCATTGTGCTTGCTGCTGCCACTTTAGAGTGAGTTACTTTTTGTTGCACCAAGTTTTATTGCCTGTCAAGTGCTAGTGCATAGAGTAGATGAGACATACAACTCGCTTACATTGTAAATATGTGTATATGTACTTATTTGCTTTGCTCGTCTGTAAAGATACATATATTTGATCTCATAGTCTTAACTACAGTTAACCATCGCATTTGAGTACCCAAATTCTCATGCACTTTTGTTTGGTGCAAAGTTTTTAAACACGCATTCAACACCGAGCTAATGCAATATTACTAACCTAACAGAGAATGTTAACAGTATTATCAGATACTGCAAGATACATACTTTCAGGCGCAACCAGAACCCGAACTGTACAAGGAGAAGAGGAATGACTAACTGGGTTGGGTGTGGTAGCATAGTTTTACGGAAAATAGCTTTTCGTTAATTCTTTTTAAAAGACTGCGTAAATACGCGGCCGCCGTAGCCGTATGGGTTGGTGCATGATTACCATTCGGGAGTGCGTAGGTTCGAGTCTACATGCATGAAAATCAAATAATAGGAAACGTTTTTTCTAATAGTGCATTTCTGCCATGCAAAAGCTCCTCATAAAAACCATTTGCCATTTGGAGTCGGCTTAAAACTGTAGGTCCCTCCATTTGTGAAACAATGTGGAACAACATCAAAACGCATACCACAAATTTATAATTGGGGCTAACACCCGTTGTTGGATGTTTGGTCCCTCCATTTGTGAAACAATGTGGAACAACATCAAAACCCACACCACAAATTTATAATTGGGGCTAACACCCGTTGTTGGATGTTTGACCGCTTCCTATGTGTGGCTTATATGTATGCTTATATACGAGTATGTACTTATATATTATATATGCACAAACAATTTTTGAATTATGTATCTGAGCGGTTTTAGGAAAAGTGTAAAAAACGATTAAAATATTTATCCGACCGGAATATCTATTTTGAAGATGTATAGTGGAATTTCACAAGGAATATTTTTGTAGAATATTTTAGCCCGTGAACTTCCTAGAAATAGGGTCGTTTTGACCCTTTTTTGCAGAAAATTGCGAAATAATGCGTTCGAAAGCTTGCTAGAGGGTCGAATTTCGCCAGAAAATTCTTCTTCGGAAAATTTCAGTAGGGGTCTTCTCAGACAAAATCTTCGTGTAAAGGACGAAAAAGTATACATAAGCTGAAATAGCAAATATTTCCCTAGTTCCCCTTAAGATATGCAACACTTCTTTTTCTAGCTTTCATATACATCATAGCTACATTGCGAATGAACACAGCTACTAACATTTCTGCTAACCCCAGTTAAGTTTTTAGTATAAATAGGCTATTATTCCAATTATTACCCAAATTTTCTGTAATAAATAACGTAAATACCCTCAGTATTTGGTGTTTGTTTCCAGATATTCCAAGTGGCACAAAATTAATTACCTATCGGAAGATTTATAATTTTTGCAAATGACGTCGTAGTCAATCATATTTACACTTGTGAACAAGAAAAGGCCAAAACAAAGAATTCCATTATTCAAAACATTTTTTTTTTATTTAGTAAACAAGTTATTGAAAGCCAAATTCGACGACTAATTTTGGTTATTTATAGAAAAAGAGAGACCACAGCATTATTCTCAGCTGTTTGAGTTGCATCAATTTTGCGGTGGAAATGGTTTTGTTATATGTATCTAAAATATAACAGAGCTTTTAGCTCCAGTTAAATTCTTGGTGAAAGCTACTATGTCGTTTACTCTCTTTATTATACCACTTTCTTTTCTATTAAAATTATTAGCTTTTCCTTGCCTCACATTTGAAATTTTTTTACAGTCAACATAATCAGAATATCCGCTCGAGGCATGCATGTTGACGTCATGTCCATCGTCCACTATGCCATCAAACGTCAGTTGTTGGCAAATTCTACCATAGCTGACTAACTGTATGACCAAAGTCATCGTTATTGTGGCTGGCATTTCTCATACGCACACATATTTTCGTACCATTTTGCCTTATCCTCCACTGCCAAATGCTATTTCCGCAATTTTTTGCACTTAGTTGCACATTACAGTTGTTGCAAGTTGTAGTTGCTTTCCTACTTGTTTTTATACTCTCACTTTATAGTTATTTACGCTGGAGAATGCAAGTGTGAATTTAATTTTATATGCGTGGGTAATTAAGGTTTTTATTTCGTTGTTTGAAATAAACAGAAAAAATTATGAAATAATGCAAAAGCAAAGGAAACGGTACTTACTTTAAATGAGTAGTAATAAAAATATGATTTAAGGGTTGTAAACAAGAAATATGAGGGCCAATATTAAAAATGTGCGTATGTATTCGCAATCGGGCATGAACATCTGTATCCTGTTAGATGATTTTCATGAAATGGCTAGTACAGTTAAAATTTACAATAAAGGAAAGAATCTTATTTATGCTTCTTCTTCTTAATTGACGCGATAACAGCTTACGCGATTTTGGTCGAGTTTAACAAAGCGCGCCAGTCGTTTCTTACTAGCGCTAACCGTCGCCTGTTGGGCACTCCAAGTGAAATCAAGGCCTTCCTTATTTATGCTTACACACATAAATATATCTTACAAATGACTCACCTTATCTGTGAACATACTTTTGTTTGAGAAATGTAAATTTGTTAATTCGGTTAGATATGTTATATAAATATGTATGTATGTGCAAGATATTGAAATTTATCAGTTAGCTTTATATTAAAATTTCAGAGTTACTAGCAATAGTGCATTGATCTTTTAAGGTTAGTGATGATAGTCCCCAAATTGGGTACTGGTTCCGGAATAACGGGGTTCGAATACTGATCGACAAATCATGCTATAATGCACATACTAATATTTTTATAAGCAAGGCAAAAATATTCTTAGCCAATCTGCGCTTAGCCCAGCTCCCGTGCTGCCATGTATAGATGCCTTCATGTAATTACTGAGCGCAATCCTGTAATTGGCGCTTACACCCTTTTTGGGAATTCAGCCCAGCTCCTCTTCCTATTTGTGGTGTGCGCCTTGATTTTGTTCCGCAAATGGAGGGGCTACAGTTTAAAGCCGACTCCGAACGGCAGATATTTTTTTCTGTGGAACTTTTTCATGACAGAAATACAATCCTGCGATTATCGATCGAAATATATACCTACGTACAGCCGCCTTTTGGTCTTTATTGCCGGAAGAAAAAGTGTTATAACTGATTTCACACCAAGGCAATTTTTAAACTACTATAATCAGCTTTGAGGATTATAGCTAAATCGTGAGATTTGCTTCCGTGACATAAGGATTAGAATTTCTTCCGTAAAACCAGACCTCTGGAGTGACGCAAGGTTATTGTGTTTATTAGCACCGTGAATATTTTAATTTTCAAAGTACTTTTGAAATTGTAGAACGAGCAACCCGACAAAGCATACTTTGTCACTCTCTTTGTTGTCGGAATTTTGTACATGGCACTACTTCTGCCAAATATATAAACATCGTTCTATATTTCACTCTGAAATATATTCAATCAAATTGTAATTTTTACATATTAAAATAAAAGTCCATTTATGTAATTTTTTTTATCGCATTTATTGCACCGACCATCGAGTTTTCTTTATGCAGCGCATAATAACCGAAGCATAAACTCTACAGATTTATGATTCTGTACATTTGTATATTGCGTCATTACAGGTAGCATAAATTTGTGTATGCATTGCTATCGAAAATCTTAACCGCCACCGTAGCGTAGTGCCTCAGCGCTAACTTTCTTGGCCGTTCGCAGCTATTCCTTGGCTTGTTGGCACTTTTGACGTTGTCGTTAACAGTTTTGCGAAGGAAAAATATTAAATGTAGCAAATAAATTCCTACACCCACTTCTGGTTGACCTCAATTAAAATATGCATGGAATTCAGTGCGATAAATTTCATTTATTCGTCAGTAGTTTTTCTCCATGCGTTTGTTTCTTGGCAGCCGCAAACCATTTGATTAAAGTCACGTAACTATTTCTGTGGTCACAAGGCAGTAACGCAAATTCTTCTTTGTGGAGTTGGATATTCTCATTTTCCAAAGTTTGCGTATAGGCGTACCGCGATTTTGCGTTAACTGCACTATTGTGTGGGTTTTATTGGAATTGATGTGCGTGTGTCTGGTTTGCTTTTTAACTAAACGATAAATATCGATTAGTATTACAATGTTTGACTCATTGCAGTCGGAAACGGATTCTCATTGCAAATATTTATTTAATCAGTTTCATAAATTACGAACACAAATAATATTTTGTAAACATTTTTACGCGTTTTTATAGATTATATCGTTTTGTACTTTTGTTTGATTTCTGCTACACAATTTTTTTCTGGTCAATTTATTTCACTCAGCATTTTTTTTAATTAATCTAGGCACTTATTTGCTGAAACGCTTAAGCTTACTTCCATTGAACCTCAATGCTAGCCTCAATCAAAAAATAGTTGATTATCGCATTAATGAATTTCTGAATTTGTATGCAATTTTCGTATCAAATCTTATGAACTCTCATTTAAAGTGGAGTAAACTCAACTTTGCAGACACTTTTTTGCAATACACACACTTTCAGGCGCAGCCAGAGTAGTAACTGTGCCAACAAAAGTAGGATCATTAATTACGTTCTGCGTAGCAGAATTTTAGTACATTATTTTTTTCTTTTCCTAATAAAATTTCTTAATGCAAATCATATTTTCTAAAATTAAGTACCTAAGTAAAGGCGACAATGGTTTGGAAGTAAGAAATCATAAAAAGACTAAACAGAAGTGTATGGCGTAGAGATAACCCTCTTTACATAAAAATTTGGGCAGCTCAGTAAGCTCTTTTGAAGTCCATTTTGTGCTGGAAGCACCTCATAACCCAAAAAATTAAATTACTCCACAAGAATAGGCGCAAAGTTTTGAAACTTCTCTGCCTCTCTAAGTAAAAGTAGAGACATATTTTCATCTAATGAGTTAACGTAATGAGATATTGCCACTAATATTTTACACAGAATAAAAGCAGAGCTGGCGCTCATGTCTGCATCCTCTTACAGAAAATTGTTTTTGGATTATGCCACTCTTGCAGCTCAAAATGAGCAACATATAGTCAAATCCACTAGCTAACAGATGCAGTGCATTAACACCTACGATAGTCGTACACCAACCACCTTCCAATGCAGCCGAACAGTTCTAGTTGTTTGGTGACCGCAGCTAACACTCTCACATTTAGGTACTGGCTGTTGCAATAGGTTAGACTTCCACTAATAGAGAAATAGATCCGTGCACAACTACTACTCCGCGATCCGACTACTGGAGACTTCTTTAATTGAAAAATTATACCTTCTTGTATAACTAAAAAGTGATACTAGGTTAGAAAAAAAAAATCCGAATAATTCCCATAGAAAAATTGTTTTCTTAATTGTGTAATTTAGTGAAATATCGTAAATTCAAAATTTTATCAAGCAACCATTTTTAACTGTCAAGATACGATAGGATAGGATAAATGGCTGCCCATGCGAGGGACACTCTTGGACAAAGAATCGAAATTCGTCGTTTTGTGATACCATACAAGGTGGGGAAAACAGAAGGAGAAGTACAGAAGTGGAAAAGGAAGAAGGGGCTTTGAGTGAGAGGATGATAACTAACAGTGGCTAATCACGTTCGTACTAACCGCTTTAAGCTACTGAAGAATTTCACCAGGTTTGCGGTATTTAAACCCGCAATATCCGCAGGTGTAGCAAAAGAGTGAGAACCCAGATGTTTAAATCTTTGCCCGACGAGAGCTGCAAAGCAGTTGAGAAGGTGGTATTGAGATGATTCTACCTCATCCTTCAGACAACTTCTGCAGAAGGGACTTTGAGCAATCCCAAGTCTCACACCATGGACATCTAATGGTCAATGTCCGGTAAGGATATCTACCGCTTTCGAGAGCTGTGGCTTTGTTAGCCTTAGAAGTTCCTTCAAGCGTCCCCAATCTACAAAGGTTTGGTTCAGAATTCGATTGATAATTTTTATTAACTGACATATCCTTTATCTAAAAGCAAAGAGCAAGTTGGGCTCTTGAACTATAGTGGTAAAAAGTGGACGTAGAAGCAGAAATATTTTTTAAAAAGATCTTGAAAATCGAATATCTCGAAAATGGTTATGTTTTGGACATCATGTCCTATAAACTAATGTCCATATATAATAAGAAATAACCTTAATAATAGTGTTATTGTATAGCTAGAGTTATTTGCTTGGTAACCCTGCATAGACTGTAAAGAACTTCCGCACGATGCTAACGAACTCTTCACAAGCATGTTTCT